>DWLR01003165.1:0-13993 GCA_018246295.1 Papilio alexanor hazarajatica | reverse complement strand
TACATACATAGAAGATATACAGAAGTATTTTTAAATAAGCTCACGCATATTCACAATGTTGCACTTTCGCTAAGTTCAGAGTTTATGTTTTAAATCTACTTTAAGACTTCTAAGACACGTACTTCGGTATAAGAAATATTCTGGCGTCCATTGCGAACCTGTGGCCACTCTGCGCAAATAGTGTTTTTCTAGCTGTAAAAGTATGTTTTTTTTTTAGTTTTATTCACCTCCGTCAAATAAAAGGAACGTATATTTTAATTTCACTTTGCCAGTTGATTTTGTTTAAGCTGAAAGAGAAGTTAATTAAAAGCTGATTTTATTTCACGTCGCCGTTGCCTGTGTAATTTCAAGATTCATATTTTAAATACTAATTGCCAATTTTCATTTACTTAGTTCCAGCTCACTTTTGAATTAATTTTAGCATTTCATATTCAATTACATTTTTATAATTCAACGTCTTAATTCTCTAAATTACCGAGTACTAATCCAAAATCAAAATTTTAATAATTTATTTCTTCTTTCGTAATAAGTTTTTAAGTTTCATTTAAAGTTTAAGGATGGATGCTTATCATGGATAATTCATCATGGACATGGATAATTCATTTTCTTATTTGATTGTTAAGATTAAATGGTAAAGCGTGAATAGGCAGTTTCTAACCTAATGCGTACCAACTTTCAACCACATCATCACTTATCATCAGGTGGGATCGTGATCACGCGCTAGTTTATATCTTAAAAAAAAAATACAATTTCATACTACTATCGTGTAAGCTAGCTTTTAGAATATTATGTTACGTAGACACTGCGATTTCGTGGCTAGATTTTAGAAGGTGCAAAAATTTGTAAGATAGTATTTTAAAATCTATTTGAATTATTAAAATTATTACTATTCAAGGCATATGACGTCAACTATCATCACTTAACATCTGAAAATTTACACAATCAGCATATTTTGTTTTATATAACGAAAAATATTTATGTATGCATTTATCCACCTCATAAGTATTGTGCAATCAAATACAAAGAAATCTTTATGGCATTCATTATATTTGTACAAGTGTACGGTCAAAAGGTATTCAAATTTCCCTCCCGGCAGTTGATAAGGCTACAACCGAGTTGACGTGTTGAGCTAAGAATGCTTGAAATTTCTGTTATTCATTTCATACAGTAGCTGTGCAGTTTACAAAAAGTTGCAGCCAGACTCTTCCGCCGGTATGAAAAGTCATATGCGTCTTTAAAGGTCGAACAATAATGTTTCGCTATTGCCCACGTTATAAGACTAAAACCGAGTGAAGGTTAGTCACTATTCATTCCCGAGTAACTCTTTTGAAATGAAATATAAAGGGCTTTTGAACGCAACAATTTGCATAGGTTTCACGTCATGTTTTGCCGATCGCAACATTATCACAACAGGAATAAGGCTGTAAACCGCTTGCTTTAGTGTTTTACTGCCAGAATGGTTAATAATAATAATTTTCGTGTCTTCAACTTAATGTCACCTTCAGAGGCGCTTTACCAACATTTGAATTAAAGTTGAAACTCCGACTTTGCAGATGTAACATTTTATAATACGTCAATTTGTGAGATAGTCCCTACGACGACGGGTATCGATAGCTGAATCTAAACGCAAATTTATTTCAAAACTAAAATTGTATATGTATATTTATCTGTAGATTCGAAAAAAGCTTCCTAATAATTTAGCTAATAACGTTTAGCTGATACCTGTTAACTCACTTTATTTATTCTTGACGTATAATTTATTTATACATATAACCTTAAGCCGAAGTAATATATAAAATGTATTAGTACTCGTAAATTTTAACTATTTAGTTCATAACATTTCATAGTAAACATTGAAAATGTTTTACCTGTTAACAGAACTAAACTTTAAGACATTTTTTCTTAACAAATTTAATAATACATTTGTTGTATCGACACAACCGGACGATCCTGCTTCCCTAGCTGCAAGGATTGTGGTGAATTCTTCAAATATTGACTCAAGACTTAGAGCAGGCGACACAGAAATGTGTCCAAACACGAAGGTGTCGTGTTTATTTGCCAAGCAATAGAAATCGCAATAATGTGTTGCGGATCTGCGGCTTCGCGCGACGCGAGAAACTCGCCACTAGAACTTTGCAATTTCAACTGTATCCCTATTTTTTCATTTTTACATGTGTTTTTAAACTGTATGAACTATTTGCAGCTATTAATTATAAACGAATTTAAATTATTAAAACAACCAACGGCAAGGCTACATAATTGATTTAATTTTTGCTTGTAAATTTTATAAATTTATAATTTAAATAATCCATTCGAGTAAGTCAGAATAAGTTTTTAAGCCGTACCTCGCGATACAGACGAAGCTTAGTGCGAGGACCATTAGTAATATGGAAACTGTTTTAAGTGTATTTCCAAAATAGAAGTCGATTTTGGTTTGTTAATTTTTTGTTTGTCAAGTAAATAAGATGTTCGTGGTAGCCGGATTCAGTTTTCGGTCAAGACAAGGCGGGAGACCCGCCTCGTCTTGTCTCGGGCCTTTGTGTTGGGCGATAGTTGCAGCCTCAGTCACATTTGGGATTTAAAAAGTCCATATTTTCAGAAGAGCGATTAATATCGCTTTAAGTTCAAGACTTAAGAGTTTAGTGTTAAGTTGCAAGCCTTACAGTTTTATACTACCGTTTTTTCAAACTTACCAATCTGCATAGATTTTTTTTATGATCGGGTTTTGCATCAAAAGATTTATATTGAAGAATTATTTATCTTTAATAGCTCTTTAATTATGCAACAAAACTAATTTTGTTTTATTCAAGAAGGAGGAGCGCCTTGATGGACGAAATAATTATCGTGGCTACAGAACGCTAAAGTGAATACTTAATGTCTAGGATTTCTGTAGTTTGATGTAGAGCGTCTCTGCGTATATATCAAGGGAAACCGGAGTAAATATTTAAATATTTTTTTTTAAATTACAACTGTCGGTATGTACAGTTAACATTAAATGTCCACAATTAAAAAAAAATCGACTTATTAAAACCATAAAAGTTTAAATCATATAGTTTTCTTAATTTGTTTAATATTTCTCATTTTTTTTTACAAACTTTCACTACATGTCAAGCATGACAAAATCAATGCAATAACAATATAAGCCGCTCTTAGCCCAAGGAGGAAGCAGAGATTACGGATATGCATTTGGCATTTGACATATCTCTCTCGCCTCTTCCACTTGCATACGCGTCGGTTCCGGGTGCTCTTAATACCGTCTTTCAATAGTATGTCAAAATCTATATATGTATAAAATTACCATTGTAACCATGTTTTGGTTTTGTTAATAGTTCAACTACTACAAAAAATTTAATTCCTAGATGTAACGTATTCGAAAAGCAGTTTTCAAATCTTGCCTACAATCAATTGTTTAGATCTTTCTTGAAGTATCTCAAAAGTTAAATCATGCGAATAATTTAATACAATGTGTAGCAGAGATGTACACCTGTTCCTTAAATCATTTGCTAAGTACAGCAACCCGCCTTACGGGGTATCTTAGACCGGTCGCTTTTCTTTAACCACGGTTCAAGTAAGGGCAAGATTCTACAAATATATTTGAATGCGAACAAAATCGTAATTATCGCATCGAACGTTCTACATTGCGTATAATTAGCCCTATAATTTTATTTCGTTGTTTTTTTTTAAATTTTTCATTGATTTTTTTTAAATTATAATTAAATAAGTTCGTAATATCATAAGTACATTTTGTTATTTATTAAATAATAAACATCCTAATCACTCATTTGAAATTTACAAGTTAAATACCACGACCTCACAGAACTCTGGCGTGGAGTAGAAGTATTCTGCGTTTCTTCTGAGGAGTGAGATGCCGGAAGCCTAATTTCAGTCTTCTTTGATGTCTTCCCCTTCCTACCTATTCCTGGTGAGAAAAGGGAGGGAAAGGAAAGAGGATTTGACGGGGAAAGGATTGGATAGGAGGAGAAAATGTAAATTTTTCTCACACATCTCCAACTTGCAAATGCTTATTGCAGATGTCTATGGGTAGCGGTGACCGCTTGCTTATTTGCCACTTACTGATATAAAAAAACATTATTACTTATTTTTAAAGTTAAAACTATTAAGTGATTAGTAATCAATGGTTTTTCTACATTGCGAAGTCAGCGTAACATCTTTACGTCCACAAAACTCCGTAATTAAGGGCCGATACACTTTATCTTTTTACTGTTGAAAATGAGATTTGATTAGGTACGGTTCGAATGCAACCTTTTGTGTTTTAGTCACGTTTGAAATTAAGCCCACAAAAGATTCCTAAGCCGATAATATAAATAATTTATTGGCCACTGAATTTATTGGAAGCTTTTATTTTGTGTTGATGACCAAAAGAAAACTTAAGAGCAATGTTTAATTTAAGAAAATTGATTAAAGTTTTTATAGGGAGCTCATTTTCGGAACAGTTTTCCGACTTGAAAGAAAATCACAAAAAATGCGCACGTGAGCAAGGCTGTGTAACCCAATACTTTAATTGTGTTGTGTACGAAGATCTTACTTAGGTTTTTTATTATTTAACATTGTTCCGGTCAATAACAAGGGAATTGAAAATTTTCTGTTTTAAAAATACGTATAGATCTACTATCTAAGTTTCTCTCCTCAAGTTTCTCTCTGTTGTTGTTGTTTCACAAATTTCTCTGTAACCACTTAAAATTTATGACATTTCTTTTTATTAAATTGAAATACATGTTATAATAAATATGAAAACATTTTTTTGCGTAAAATTACTTTTTTCTTTTTCAAAAAGATCGCCTCAGGATTTTTTTTTTCTAAATTATACAAGTGGTACAACTCAAAAAATTGCAGAACCAAGCCGAGTCATTAGTCTTGATTAATAAAAATCAATGTTAGTATGTTTGTTCTCTATGCGATCCTAAACCATTGTTCAGATTTTAGTGAACTTTTTTACAGACTTTGGTGGGGTGTTCTGGTCTATACAAAGAAAACGTATTTTTCGTTTTTAATGAAATTTCTTACACTATGTCTATATTATATTATACTACATTATTTTGACTAAGATTTTTTTTACTTTACGTGGCATTGCAACGCATGCCGGGTTCATCAGCCAGTATTTACTAAACTTTTTTATAAGTCAATTGACTTCAAATAAAGGGTGTCCTAAAATTTATTTACTACATATTTCTGTGCGGTCAAAAATTTAAGATGATTAATTTGGTTCAATGCTCCGTTCCATCGTTATCACGTCTTCTGTTTCTTGTTTGCGTGATTTTTCGTTTTTCTTTTCATTATTTCAATTAGCCGCTGCAGATGCCCACGTTCAGAATCCACGTCTCCGTTATTTGATAATGAGGATAGTTAATTTGTTAACCGTTAGAAGCACTTTGTCGTAAAGTGATGAAACTTTAATTTAGTTTTTTGTTTTGTCAAACGTGCTCGAAACTGTTCTGTTAGTATAGAGTCAAAACAATTTCTGAATAAATATTTTCAAAGTTTACACTTCCTCACCTATTAATATTGAGTAGACACAAATAAAAAAGTATATGTTGTTAATTAATTTATACCTAATGTTTGAACAAAATTAAATTTTAAATTAAAAATTAAATTTCGCCAAGGGCAATGTACGTATGTTAACAAAACCTTAGCGAGATCAACAGTAGATAATTGTAATAACATCGTTGAACTCTCACAATTAAACACGTAAAAAAAAATTTTTTTTATTCAAATTAATAGAAGGTTGTGGTTTATGACAATGACTATGTAAGTTTTTATCATATTCTTGACATACTGGTAAAAAATTAACACATAAATTTAGGGTACAATATGGAGTAGAATGATAGTGTTGAAATGAATATTTGTAGTGGAAATTTAGTAACGGATATGTTAATGAGAAGGACAAACTGGTCTCTGACCAAACACAACTTTGTGGTTTCGACACGCAGTTGGTCATTACGCGTGAGAGAACTTAATACGAATGTTAATTGTCGACCTACCAGAGACTATCCTCAAACGGGATTATTTTCGTTTGTGTATAAAATAGAAACTAGTATTTTTTTTTAAATTAAAGATGAGGAACGAATCTGCAACTCGCAAATGCTAGTTGTAGATGTCTATCGGAAGCAGTAACGTAGGTGACCGCTTGCTCGTTCCACCTTCTTGTATACAGAAGTACAGACAAACATTGCGACTTTCGGTAAGACACAAACGTGCAAGATTGATGCCTTAATCACGTTGTACTGCGTGACTCTCTCAAACAATTCAAACAATCAAATGTTATACATTTTTAAAATTGGAATTCAAGTTATCATGTGAAACAAATTTCATCTGGTATCTCACACCAATTAGGTTTAATTTTAACAAAAAAATCATTCGATCAGTTATTGTCATTCCAATATTGTATTTAGAACTTTTCTTAATTTATGAATATCTTTTCCATCTCTTCTTAAACTGACTAAAATCCGACATTGTTATTTACCAACGTGCCCGATACAAAATACCATATTTAATTAGTGTAACTCTACTCTTTCTTGGTAGGCGGGTGAAACAAATTCGCCTGAGTTACGAATACGCAAATGGATTTTTCCCTTTCATTTGTAAGTTCGTCGAGTTGATCCTTGAGTAGACGTGTAGTGGTCACTTATTCGAAGGTGTTTGAATGAATTAAACCTCGAAAAATGATGAGGTCTCGCGTGATCCAGACAATTAACTCCCAAGCCGCGCGGCCGGGCTTCTATCTAAATTGTAAATTAGTTTCAACCCAATGCAACGACGTGTTAATAAGTGACGCCAGCCCGTCCGCTAACAAAAGTATCAAATCGTTATAATTATTTTCTGTTTGTTCGCGTATTTGCGTCACGCCAGCTTAGCTTAATTATAAACTATTTATTTCTTTATTAATTTCTTTGTTGTATTCTTTTACAAATTAGTCTTCGTTGAGTTGTATACATATATTCTTTTTATTTATCATTGGTGATGAATTATTAAATTATAAACACATATACGTCACAATAATATTGCAAATTGTATATGTATTAGTTTGTTTATCCGTTTTTTAAAGTGAATTCCTGGTGTTTTAATAAAGAACATAAAGGCGTCTTAAATCTTTCATTATTTCATACGGATTATGAAGTGTTTTAGATAAGTCGACCTAGCTAATGATTATATTAATGTTTATCTTTTTTGGCATAGAAATAACTTTTAAAAAGTTGTGATTTATAGACTGGACTACTAAGAGTGTCATCAGCGTATCACGTGTCGAGTTTGTCCTCGTGACAAACATCTTAGGAGTCGTAGAAACATGTAAAGCACGAAGGAGCATCAGAATATGTCATTTGTCTTAAAAAAAACATTTTGAGGACAATCATATAGACAATCCATATAATTCAAAAATATCTCTATATCCCACCTATATATAAAATAATAGAAAAAAAGACACTGACTTACTAGCTTTTAAACAATAAATGTGAACTGATATCATAATAGTTAACAATACGGACGATTATAATACTTTTGTTCTTGCTCTTTAAAATAATTAACGTCAACCGACCGTAAAAAGATAGACACTTGTCTAGAAGATCTATGCGTGTGATAAGACAACGCCTCCAAATCTCCGCCGCGGTTTCCCTAATAAAATAGATAACTTGAATGTTAAAACACTGGAAGCGTATAATGCAATGCATTCGTTGTGCTCTTTCACGGGAATATATTCGAATTTGATGCAAATCACTTGTAGTAATTATACCGAAGCTAATTATTGAAGAGGAAATTAAAATTTAAACGACGCATTATCATTATCGAGTCTCCGGTGATTTCGTTTCTCCGTTTTTACAATCCCATGTAATGATCAAGTAATGAAGATTTCATTGGATGTCGATAAAGAAACGGTCTGATACTAGTTTATCTAAAATGCATTGAGATTATTTGGAAATTCACCTTGTTACATAATTTCGATATGCATCTATACCACGAGTTGTTGTTTATAAATGTTTTATTCTTTGAGATTGTAATGCCGGTTCATGTTTGCAGACCGGTTGGCGCGGTTGGTAAGATGCTTGCCTTTCACGCCGCAGGTCGTGGATTCGATTCCTACCCAGGAAAAGCATTTGTGTGCATGAACATGTATGCTTGTCTTGTGTCTGGATGTAAAGACAACCGGAGGACGGGCAGCAGCGTCCTCTTAGTACGGTGGAACATACTGCGATCGCCAACCCACCTGTCAAGCGTGGCGATTACGGCACACTTATGAGGAGGCCTATGTATGGATATAATGGGTAAATTATTTGCTGCAAGTATCAGGCCATTAGATACTTATACATTAACGGGATTTTTTGAACGTGAGCTGTGAAGAGTTAAAAATGAGGAGGAAGTTCGTGATTCGCGGCCATTACGCGACATAATTAAAAGCATACATGCATACGATTGCTTTCATTACAGTCACCGCCGTGGGATTTCCCGACAATGGCCAGATGTTATAATTTTTAAAAATTCATTCATTTCAACCATTCCGAAGATTAAGCGATAAACTATTCCTGCCAACCCTTCTATTTCTATCTAATTAATTGTCTAGCCACAAGTACAGTCGCACACATAATGCGCTATTACGAAAATTTATTCGTATGGATTCCGTACATAAAAATATTATATTTTGTTTTTAGTCTAAAGGTATTTGTAAGACAAATTATAAAGGAGGTATTAACAAAGTTATAATTCTAAAAATATTATGAGTGATCCTCACACAGGTCGAGCCTATCTCGTGAGGATCACATAATTTAACGGACAGTGCTTGAGTTACGTCATTTATATTTATTTACAAAAATAATTTTAAATTATAATTAGGTTAATGATATATTTACGTGTAGAAATTCCTCACGTACTTGCACCGTGAAGACGAAGACATTAGCCATGTCTGAGCATGCCATCAACGCTCTAGAGATGAACACAGAAGCAGTCGCCGTAACCGAAGTTAAAAATTCATCCATCCATTCATCTCAACCTATCTCGTCCACTGCTGGACGTAGGCCTCCCCCATTGATCGCATCATTGGGAGGAAATGTGGCATAATCGCCACGCTTGGCAGGCGGGTTGGCGATCGCAGTATTGTCCAACGTACTAAGAAAAGGACGCTGCTGCCCGTCCTCCGGTAGTCTTTATATCCAGACTCAAGACAAAGAGACATGTTCATGCTCATGTTCACACAAATGTTTGTGGTTGGGTGGGAATCGAACCCACAAACTGCGGCGCGAAAGGCAAGTGTCTTGCCACTGCGCCAACCGGTCAGTGAGTCAAAAATTACTTAACGGTAAAAGAGTATGGACTATGATGAGGTCGTAGGTACGAATCAGCCATTCGATGATTGTAGTGAACCATTTCCTAACACAAAAAAAAACATCGGTTTCAAGAGCTGGAAGCAAGAAGCTCAAAGTAGATTATCATGGAGAAAGTTACTGGACCAGGCCCAGGCTGTAGAGCCTCAGATGATGATGATTCCCCAGCACAAGCTTTAAGTTTAGTTGGACTGTTTTAGTATTAACCACTCCGAATCAAAATCAACAATATTTGCAATATCTTGTGATTTTTTTTAAATATCTAATAATATATAAATACGAGGATAACAAGAAATCCAGATATGGATGCATAAATCAAATTTAGTGAAAGCGATTCGGCTTTGTTGCTGCAAATAACATCTGAACATCTGCTTACAAGACACAAATTATGACTTGACTCTTAGTCCACATTCACATTCAAGTTCAAAAATTATCTCATTATCAATATCATAATAGTTCAAAATAGACACGAGCGCTTATTTTCAAACCAAATCTACTTTAAGGGTTAATTATGTAAAGGGCAAAGGACTTTTGAAACCTTCCCGTTGACCCCTAAAAGTACCACTTGCCGTGTCAGTGGACGGTATAAAAATATGCAAAGCAACTTTCAAACGTCGCAGGTGGTTCGTATTGCGACGTCTCCTAATGTGTTTTTTTCCAACGTAATTAATTTTCAACCGTACGTAATGGCTTTTTAACGCCGCTGTTATATTTCGAGGGTGTAATTTACCCGAAGCGAAGTCGTGTTCGATTCCCGGGTGAGACATTTTTTTTGCATGTTTATTATTATTATGACGTAGCTACAATGTGGTCCCTGTTACGTTATTCGGTATGATTGCGGCACCCTGGGGGTGTTTCTGTTTTACATTAAGTGCAATAAATTTCAAGACTCGCAAGGCAATGTTTTCGTAAATTCTTCTTATAAGCGAAACGCCAGACGTCGAGCCAAAGGGGAGGAATATTATGAATCTCATTTACGATTTATCTTATTTAATTTAAATATATAATAAATGTCAATTTGCAAAAAAAACAGAAATACAACCAGTACAAATCGATTTATTTGGAAAGACGTTGAAGACTAAAACTAGAGACTAAAGTTGTGATAATTCTGAGCCGGTTAGCCAGTCGCTGTCTGGTGCATACCAAATACAAAAAAATGGTGAAACTAAATAGAGTTAACAATTAGTCACGAATTATTGTTTTTATGAAACGTATTATCTTTATAATGGTGCTTAGGCTTTTAAGGCATAGTACAAATTTATTAAAATACCTATAACTCATTTTAAAAGAATTTAACAAGATCATGCTTAGCTTATGTATGCGATTGTCCAAATAATTTTATGAATATTTTTTTTTAATTGCTGTTTATTATAAAATAAATTTTTATGTAGCTGTTTATAACTTATAATAAGAAATATTTTTTGAATATCATATTCAATATCCAAAATACGGATAGCGTGTTATTCAAACATGGATGCAAAAGTCAATGATCAGTCCAGTAGAGTGTACTTCTAGTTGCGACACGGAACAATAAAAACCACTCTCCACTGTCCGATACACTGTCCATTCGGTATTACACGTGCGCCTCATAAAATCCGAAGGCGCACAAAAACAAATTAGGGTTTTAACACAAGGGAGCAGACGTCATTATAGCTCAGCAGACTGGTCGATAATCATCGAACAGAGTAACTTTTAAATAAAATAGGTTAATAGGTTTTTTAACGCCGAAACTTAAAATCTTATAGTTTGTTTTAAATAGCGACCTTTTAGTGCAAAGATTAAGGCGCTCAGAACTTTCTTTTAATCATTGAACAGAAAGAACAGCGGAAAAATATTTATATATTACCTTTGGTTGACTACCCCTGCATAAGTTAAAAGTATGATGGAAATGTAACTAAATTTTAGCAAGAGTATGTAGGAATAAACTTAGACCTGGAAGGTGGAAATAACTCGGGGGTTAAATATTTTTGTATACTATGCAATTGTTCTTCTTTCTTTAGTCAAATTTGAAAAATGAAATGTTTGATTTAGGTTTTGTCGCTTGTTGTAAATACAACAATGAAATTAAAGATGGCTGACTTAATGCCTAATTTCTTTTTCTTCCAACCAACATACAGTATGATGAAATGATGATCACAATCACACATTATTTTTGTTATACTACTATCATTTATTTTATTACGTTATATGTTTTGACACGGACTTTGTAGGTGCAAAAAATTATTGTACCAATATATATTACAAGAACGTCGACACAACCAAACACGTTTTATTCTTTGACGTGAAAATTAAGAAGGCAACGCGAGACAACGCGGACGTTTATTGACGCTTATCTCTACGGAAGCTTGTACGCTCCAACATTTAAACTTTTCGTATGACAAATTGGTAACCGATATCGGTGTCTAAATCGAAAAATGAATAATACCAGGGACTTTTTAAAGTAGCGATAACAAGCCACCGTCGCTTTGTCTATGTCACCGTCATATTGTGAACTTCGTCATTAGATTAGACATTAGCCATATTATAGTCTCACGGAAATTGTGAACTATATATAATTCAGTAACTATTTTCTCCGTAGTTTATTATAAGACGGATAATTTGCTTACTTTTTTACGTTAATACGTATCTAAGTTAGAATGGGTAACTTTCATTGGTTCAATTTGTTCGGTTAGATATGATAGTTACATTCAAAAATAATTTCTTAAACTTTAATTTCAAAACCTACATTGGTTTTAAAATTAATCTAATTTTACGGATTTTATCTCGTTTAATTAATATTTTAATTGTTGACGTTTCGAGCGCTTTACACGTTTCTTGCGTTTGCCATACTACTACGAATTGTCAGTGATTCGTTCAGTTGACAACTTGTCGTCAGTTTATAATATGGCTAGTAATATTATAATCTAATGATATTGACGCTCTAACGGTGACATCTATAAATTATTTATTTTATGCCGGACGGTTTCATTTTGGGGCCGGATCGACGTTTAACGACATACCCGTGTCCGCGTTTTGTAATACAATGGTATTTTAAGTGTCATTGTAAGGTTATATGGCGATAATGATGACTCCGGAGGCATTTAAACTGACAACTGACACGGTATTAATACTGACAGCGAAGCCTTCACGGATGTCCCAACGAAGATAAGTCAAGTAGCGATAAGTCATGACTAACGGAGCAATATCTATGAAACTTTTTAACGTAATCATGGTAAACTGAGATAAGTTTTCACAAAGTTCCTTAGGTTTCAAGTATAAAAGGAGATAAGCTAACTAAACTGTATATGGTAGCATTATGACTTAAAATTTTTATCGTAAGGTCTTCTTAAATTATAAGAAAAATAAATTCACAAGTGTTCCTGATGAAACCAAATCCTTCATTTTTTCTGAACATTTGAAATTGGCAGTGGTATAAAAGACTTAGGACGAAATAATTTATGAGAGAGGTATAAGGTAAGAGGTTTATTAACATACTGTGTAAATTGGCTGAAACGATACGGTGACTTTTAAATAGGACATAGGCGACAGACGTAAGCGAAAAAAAAATGTTAATGTATATGCTCAGTTCTCTCTGTAAAGCCAGGTTCGGTTACGAGTGTTATATGGATAGATTTCACATTAGGTATATATTTACTCTTTACCGATTTAATTTCAACACTATTTAAATTGCGTGTTATTTATGTGGTTTGTGAGCTCTAAAATTATTTTAATATATTTTCTGACGATTATTAGGATGGCAAATATTGATAATATTGCATTGAATATTGTATGATTGCTTCATTATTTTATGCTATAAGCGCATTTGACAGCTCGTCAAACAAACTAGTCAATTTAATATTTTAATCTGCCTCGCATTGTTTTATGTAAACCGGTTCATTTATTTTGCTTCGTCGTATAAATGAAGCTTTATAATATTAAGGAGAATTTGAAAATAATTTAAGCTGTGAAACGTGTAATTTAATTTAGTACTTAAAATAAAAACATTGTTTAAACTTATGTCAAAGCAGTTATTATAATATCAGAGTGAAAAAATTTACCGCTGTTAATTTATGCACAGAATATAGAGTACAGACATAATATCCTACATCTTTGTTCTTCTCTTTTATTGATGAGCAAAGAAGTTGTAAATCGGTCGTAAAAGACTTGTTTTTTTTTTATGGAAACGTACAGGGCCTATTAACGTCGCTGCGAACTCCTTTGTATTATAAAAAATGATTTACAATTTATTTTAATGGTAATGTGGAAGCTTCACTCGCTTCCACGGTCCTATAAAACAAAAACGGATGTTTTGTTTTGTAACGTCTTAAATCTTAATACAGGGTTAACGACTTTACTTTTTTACGTCGGCGAAGAAGACGGCGAGCGATGCGCGCTCTCCAGATGCTGTCCTTCAATTATGCCACAGATTCTTCATGAAATAGATAGAAGCCGTCTACCCATTACAAGGCGACGATATCAGATAATAGAGATAATAATTTAGCTTAATCCTGGGTAGCGGCGTTCCGACTTAATGAACGTATTCACTACGAATTCTCAATAATTTTGCTACGAGCATTGTTTTAATATTATTTAATTGGATATAAAATTGGAAAATATGTTATTGAAATAGATATATGTATATGGTAATTAATTTACGTATATATATATATATATATATATATATA
>DWLR01003164.1:0-13996 GCA_018246295.1 Papilio alexanor hazarajatica | reverse complement strand
CTGTTAGTTGGCAAGAGCTCCCAGTAAATAATTCCATTTATTCCCCACCACACACTCAAAAGAACCTTTTTACTTGTATCAGGTTTTAGTGTCGGTACGCCCGTTTCCCCAGCTCGAAGCCTATATATCCATGTATCTTATATCTCCTGGATTTACGCATGATTGCTAGAAAAGAGGAATTGGTCTACATGTAAAAATACTGTGCCCTAATTCCATTATCCTATTGTAAATACCTTCAATAAGCGGAGACTCTCTACAAGAACCAAAACTTTTGGACATTGTGTTTCTGAAACGTTAAATGCAGCATTCATAGTGAAGATTTTCTCTTGCTCTTCAGCTCTTTTCGGCGATAGGAAATAACAATTGCGTAGCAGATCCACATAAACACTCGAATCATACGACCCGCTATAGTTTACACTATTGAGGCAAGGTTGAGATAAAGACATTGCTTTCACTCTTGTATTGCTTACTGGATGAATAATGTGGCGAAGGAAGCAAAAATATAAGGTTTATATCGAGATAAATTTTACATCTTTTGAGTCACTTGTAAGTTCGCATGACTAGAACCTAGGAGCATTTTTTTGACAGTGGTAGAGTCCGCAACAACAACTGTTGCACGAATGGCCCGCTCGACCGGTGATTTTTTTTTCTTTTTTTTATACAAGAAGGTGGCAAACGAGCAAGCGGTCACTTAGGTCACTCCCCATAGACATCTGAAATAAGCATTTGCGAGTTGCAGATGCGTTGCCTACCTACTAAATACCCCGACATACCACGAAACGACGAAATACCACGACCCCACATAAGACAGACGTGAAGTAGAAGTATTCTGCGTTTCGTCTGATGCCGGAGTCATAATTTTAGTCCTCTTTCCCTGGAAAGGTAAAGAGGATGTGAAGGGGTTTGGATAGGAGAGGAAAACGTCCATTTCCTGTTCATTCCCTCCTGTGTATAAAGGTAGGCAACGCATCTGTAAATCATCTCGCATCTTGTTGCAGATGTCCATGGGTAGCGGTCACTTAGGTAACCGCTGACCGCCTGCTCGTTTGCCGCCTTCTTCTATAAAAAAAAGCATCTAAACTAGAGCTTACTACTGAGTGGATTCAACAAATTTAAAAAAAAATAGAATTTTTGTTACAAGATTAGAAAAGGTTAAATTAAAGTTGAGGATTTACACCAAGTTTACACTATGGTTTACCAAGACTAGACCAAAGGTTATAGAGGAACTTTATGAGAGAGTACAAAATATATACAATTTTGAGCGTGATGGAGACTCTCTGTTTTCGTATAAATTATTTTTGACATTAGCGAAGAGTCACGACTCTTAATAAGAGAATCCAGAATACTACATATTTCTATCATCAATAACTAATATTTCTCCAGTATTACATACTTCTATAGTACAACATACTTCAACGAAATTACATACATATATAGTACAAAATACTCCACATTACATTCTTCTTAATAATTCATACTCTGTACTTACACGTATTGAGTGAAACCTAGTATCAAAACCTGTTCCAGTATATACGTCCCACCTCTAGTTCCTAGAAGTGCTTAGGAGTATCGATTTGATTTGCGGCGGACGAGAAAAAAAAATAGTTTTGTATAATTTGTGTTTTTTACTTACGCTTTCATATCGTTCGGCGGACAAGTATGTGAAACGAAAACCGATTTTATTTGTTGTATATTAAGATCGATTCGATCGAATCATATTCAACTTGACGTAGTCGAGCAAGAGGTGAGTGAGACTGACATATTTATGTGTGAGTGAGATGGATGCCAACAACGAACAAAAATCGACTTAAGAATTACGTTCGGCCATTCGGAAAATTCTACAAAACCACAAACAAATATAAAACCATTTTTTATGGACGATCTTAATTTCTAACCGTAATGAAATATGGAAAAACTTATGTTTTACAAATTACATGCATTAATACAAATTTTACAAAAGTAAAAACAAATATTTTTTTTAAATGGACAATTAAATTTAAATTTCTAACGGCAATATAGAAATAAAGTCAGGTTTCGATTCGCATTCTTGTTCGTAAAACTACTCTTATCGCATACAAAGAGTCTTCGAATATGAAAACGTAACACGTATTACTCCTTCTTAGAGTATTAAATACTTATAAGTCCAAAATACGTATAACGTATAAAATACTTTAAGAGTACAAAATACGTATAACGTATGAAATACTTCTAAAGTATTGTACACTTCTAAATACTCGATACTCGTTCGTTTGGTGAGTATTCCGTCTTACGCATACAACGGATCTTTTGCAACATGAAATTTCAATATTAAATTTTTTTACCATATAATATTCTTATGTATTATTACATACAAACTGCAAAACACTTCTATAATACAAAATACTTCTACAATTAAAAATATTTTCAGAATAGGAAATATTTCACGAATACGAATTGGTTATGAAAAATTAAATATTTTAATTACTTGATACTCGTTCCTTTTGTCCCACGATACTCTATACTTAGAAGTATTGAGTGAAACCTAGTATCCAAACCTGTTCCAGTATATACGTCCCACCTCTACTTGTCATTAAGGATTTCTGCTTGTCGTCTACTGATTTCAATTTGGTTTTAATTGGATTTAAAATATAAACATTTAGTCACTTATTGGCATAGTTTAAAAATCTGGTTTGCACGTATATTTTCTGATACATTAAGTCTTAAACTGTTGTCTGTATACTTTTTGACTATTCTATAAAAATGGCTGATGCAACCCAAATACTTAGACGAAATCAGCCCGGTTCCAAAGCAAAGGTTTTTTCAATTAGTGTCTATTTTCAATTAGTATCTATTTTCTTGTGGTCTTCATATTAATGAAAAGTGAAATCCAATTACAGGATTTCTGTCGTTGGCCTGATGAGCCATTTGAAGAAATGGACAGTACCTTGGCTGTACAACAATTCATTCAACAAACTATTCGTCGTGACCCTGCTAATTTGGAAGCTATCCTTAAGATGCCAGAGGCCCAAGATGAAGGAGTATGGAAATATGAACACTTAAGGTAAATTTTTGAACAGTTTTCGAAACATATCCGTATATTATGATGTTATAAAATATAAAGTGCATTCAAAAACATATCTGACTTTTTAGGCAGTTTTGTATGGAGTTGAATGGACTGGCAGTTAGACTACAGAGTGAATGTAAGCCAGAAACTTGTACACAAATGACTGCAACAGAACAATGGATATTTCTTTGTGCTGCTCATAAGACACCCAAAGAGTGTCCTGCCATAGATTATACAAGGCATACACTGGATGGTGCAGCATGTCTGCTCAACAGCAACAAATACTTTCCAAGCAGGTAATAAATAATATACTTAAATTATTCATTATTAAGTAATGGGTTAATACATATTTCTTACGGAAGGGTAAGTTAAATTGGTTAAATTTACAGATTTCAGTTATCTTTATTTTATAATGATGTTTTTAATACTTAAATTTATATTGAAGACAAAAGCTCTTAGATGACTCTCCACCATAATATTTTTAAAATGTTTTAGTTTTTTTTTTTTATAAATGCTACATTTTCTTAGTAAATTTATAAAATTTGCCATTGGTTCGCCTGATATTCCTATCTGTTAACCCTTAAAACATTTCTAGTATAAACGAAAAGGACAATAAACAAATTTGGGTATTTAGGCAACCAGGCATTTAACTGGTGAGACAAAATAAAGTAAATATACCTCTTTATGGCATCCTTATGTAATGCTAAACTGGCACCTCCACTGTACAAAATGTAGCAGCATTTCCTTAAAAATCTTAGGGTCTTTTAATTTTAATGAATAACCTATATTTGATGAGATTTGAATTTATCAACTATACATAGTCTTAACTTAATCTTATAGGAATAGCAAATTTGTGAATTGAAATGAAATTATAGATAATTTATTCAACTTGTTTTTTTTTTTATATTTCAGGGTCAGCATAAAAGAATCATCAGTGGCCAAATTAGGTTCAGTTTGCAGGAGAGTGTATAGGATTTTTTCCCATGCATACTTTCATCACCGTGCTATATTTGACGCCTTTGAAAAGGAAACACATTTATGCAAGAGATTTACATATTTTGTCACAAAGTATTCAATAATATCAAAAGAAATTTTAATACTGCCAAAACTTGATGACGAAACACCAATTTCACAAACTGTTGGTGAATCAGAAGCTTAGATCTGATGATATTATAATAAATTAATTATTGATATATAAATAACATTAGCCATAAATTACTTCCTTAATCACTTTGTATGACATGTAATTATTTGTAGTAACTTATAAACATTAGTTCTATATAATTGTAATAAATTATGAATACATTTGAGATACTTTCCCTTTATTCTTTTTTATGTCTACTATAAGTGGTAATTTAAGTTGACTAACCTAAAATTATTTCATCACAGTAAAGTTAATCTCTAAAATTTATTGTAGACTTTATAGTGTTGCACACTTGCATTTATGAATGAAAGCAATTATCAGAGAAATTAAATTAAAAATATGCAATTGTAAATCTTATCGTCATTAATATTGTTTAAATGTACTTTTTAGATCTACTTTGTCTTCTAACATTGCAAAAGAAAAAGGTTGTATCAAATATGAAATTAAACAATAATTTTTATCTTTCTGACCATTTATATCTGAAATATTTATTAATAATAATAATAAAAATTATGTTGTACACTTTTTGTTTTACTTAATGTGGATGTTATAAACTGTCATAATTATTTTAATACTCAATGAATTAATGCAAGTATTATTCAAATCTAATCTATCAAATAAACCAAGCTCGACTCCATAATGTAAGTAGTAATGCCAAGCCAGGTTGAACTGGGTGCCACTTACTGGGCTTATTGCCACCTTTAAACTTAGCAAATATTATAACTAGTAGACTAATTACCTCAATTGTAGAAGTAGTATGCCAAAAAATCTGAATAATCCTCACTTCTGGTATTTAAAATGCTGACCTAAGGCTGACGAATAGAAAAAAATATATCAACATCTGTGGTATTGGTCACTATGATCAACATTAAACAAAAATTAATACTTAACCTCTTTAGTTGTACCAAGGTCGAAAAGGCCACGCGCATTATATGTATTACATTTAAAAAAATAAGTGAAAAAAATTGTAGAGAATTGTGCGAGAAAAGAATATGGTAAGTGATGTTGGAAATGTAACAAGGTATAAATATGTTAATAATAATTGTTGTAAATGTTTTGTTTATAAATTAATAAATTTATTAACATGGAAGTTGTTTTGATGGTATCTATTCACCTTCAGTCGTAACGTCAAGAGTCTAAAAATGCTGTAAACCCTGCAACTATTTTGCTAATTTCAAACACCAATGTGTTTGAAATTATGAATGATATGTTGAAAACCTTCACAACTCGCAAAAATGCTTTGTCTGTTCTTCCCTTCAAACTCTAAAATCTCCATTACTTGAAATTCAACACTAAGTCGAAATAATCAGTGTATACATAAATACATAAATTTGTTCTAAAGCGGATTATATCCGCTTTAGTACAAATTTAAATTCAAATTTTGCCTCCGAAACTAAACATAAATTAGACTTCTTTATTTATTTTTACAACTCAATCATTTGGAACTAATTACTTCTTTAGCTCAAAGAAAAATAAGTTTCTGTTAAATCGTAACCTTTTCAAGTCAAATATTTCCACACAAAATCTGTTGCTCCCCTGAAATTCGACCTGAAGTGGTTCTTCTGTATATCTTATTTATCTCAACTATCACACATTAACTGTCCCAAAGATATTTATGTTCCCATTACAACATTTCCAATTCAAACAATATTAATTCAAAATGAACTTTGAATTTTGATTTGACTGAAATCAAATTCACTCATTTTCTTCATTCAGTTCATTGTACTTTTAGCTCTGTCACTTACACACTTATACATTCAAATTTATTCATACTACATCTTGAGACTTTATTATTAACATGATAAATACATGGCACTTATACATCAAATATGGAATAATCAAGTAATCTTCAGTACATTACATGGAGAGTGAAAGTGTTAATAAAACCAGTAGAAAACAAAGAAAATAATAAAATTTAAAAATACTGGTAAAAAAAACTTTTTTAATTTACATTTACAGGTTTTTCATGGTTCAATTTGATCCTTTTTATGCTTGAAAGGCTTTTTAGTTTTATATGAGTGCTGGTTTTTGCTAGTAGTGCTAGTTTGACCCTTTTGCCAAAATTTCTTGCCTTTTAATGATTGGTACCTGAAATAATATACAACATTCCCATCAATAAAATGATTTAACATTCTTAATTTTCTATGTCAGATTGTAAACATCCTCAGTTTATAATCTCACTAGTCACATTATACACTAAGGACAAATTGTGAACTTCATCAATCATTAACAATACAACTTTTAACTAGTTAATGACTTCCCAACTAGTGAAATTGTAAACTTACAAACTGATGTAAATGTATATAACATTACAGATTGAAGAGAAAACACACCCTAATTGATTTTGGTTTTGAATTTCATCAATCGATAAAAATATATGAATCACAGGTATTTCCCTTTTCACAATGATTTTTTCAAGTCCATCAATCTTTGGCTCCCAATATTCTTCAACTCTGAAATCAAAGAGAAAAATAATTAAACAGGTATAAATTTTCAACAGTGAAAGTTTCCATTTCAATTGATTTACTTTTTGTATGTAAGTTTGGTTACTTGGTGTTTAACAGAAAATTGTCTTTTGATAATTTCTGCGCATGATATGGCTTTAGGAATAGCGACTCCAGTTCCTGTCCACACTACAGACGTCGCTGCTTTGTCTTCGATAATACCGGATGCATGCGCAAGGAGATTGCTCATCTTACTACCTCCTTTAACCTGTAACACGTAGAGTTGAGATAATACATGCAACGATTTTTGTTTATAAACAACAAATATACTTTTTGTTATAAGCATTCATAAATACACAATATGTGATATTTTTCGATAGGCATACATACCTGCATCCAAAGAAAATTGGTGGGAAGGTCCTTTATAGGTATTTTATTTCTTTCAAGTTCTTCCTCGACATTTTTACCTTTGAAGTAATTCTCCATTTATTAAATAAGAATTACAGTAACGAAAGAATTATTATATTAATATATTTAATTAAATTTTAGCATTAAAATCGAACAACAAATAAAATTTCTATTGATACATTTAATTACGCTTTTTTGACAATTGATATTCATTCGCACACAGTATGACCAGATTTGAAACGAACATTCTGCCAGCTGCTCTTCTAAATTCTGCTATTAATTTGGTGATAAATGCCAAAATTCTGCTAATGATTAAAAAACGCAAATTTAATCATTGTAAATTTTTACTAAGAAATAATAACTTTATATTTTCTGAGGTGTCCATGGTTTTGTACAAAACTATCGAAGTTTGAGTTACTTTTATCATATTTTTGATGGCGTATAATTTACGCATCCACCCTGCTCTATATTCTTCTGTTTGACATGTAAAATTGCAGCAACATGTTCATTTTAATTTTTTATTATTTAAGTTTTTATATTGTTCATTTAAGAAAATAGGTGCTCACAATCTGTATTGGATATAGACAAAATCATCATGGCCTTTGCGAAATCGACCAAGTATGGATATTTTTTAGCTCCATCTGCCTTCGTGATTTTTGAAATGTAGACCCAAAACCTTTCAGTGTTCATAGTCATATGCAGGGAATCAGAAGTTCCTCCTGATTCTAACAGATCAGTCACTGCTTTATATAATGTAAGCATATAATATTCGGAGTCAACAACGGAGTCGTTAACTAAATTAGGAAATTTCAAAAAACAGTTCTGGCCAAACTTGTGTAAGCCTTGTATACAACATTTTGGGGATCTAGAAATTGCATTTGCTCAAATAGTTCATTAAGAGGTAGACGTGATTTTAGTTCAACACTAAGTTGGATCAGAAAAATTGAAAACTTCGCAGAAATGTTATGATTTCTGTCTTTTGTCATACGTCTCGACTCGCTAATGATGTTATTAGTTTATTTAAGTGCATTCCTAAGTAAAATTTCTGATAGAGGCAAAAAATTTACGATTTGCCTCTCAAATAACTAATAGTTATGTAACAACTTAAAAAAGTACAAGCATATCTGAAGAATTTGTATACTCTATGTACTGTGGAGTACTCGCCTTGAAATATAAGATTCATTTTATTTGGTATGGGTAAGATATAATTTAGGGCATAAAAGTAGAGTTCAATAATTTCATGTTCAAAATTTTGGGCTAAAAATTCAGCCGAGATATTTTTATCTTCCAGATACTGTCCACAAAAGTAAAGTACTTCAGTGGATTTCATTGTTCAATATAACCAGCGTATATCATAATGCTCGAGAATTCTGTGGTTTTCAGAATTGAAAAAATTTTGGAATTCTAGAAATTCACGTTGTCGTTTAAAGTATCCATAAACTTCTTTGACTATATGGTTTAAACTGGCGTGACTTACAGCTAAAGCGATCGAATGGCAAACACATTTGAAGAACACGCAATGTGGATCTTATCATTTCTAAATTTCTCTCATCATTTATAAAGTTATGGACAAGATGTAGGCTGAAGCAGATGATTTGGTAGGTACGATTATGTCATACAGAATAACGTCTTAATTTTATTATATTGACCTATACATTCCGCAGTGTTTAGCGATATGCCATGTATGTGTTTAGTATCATATTCTTTACAGTGGAAGGTGGTATCTGCCACAAGCTAATGAGTTGCAGATGCATTGCCTACCTTTAATGGTCAGAGAATGAGATAAACAGAAAAAGGATATTTCCTTTTCATATTCATCTCCCCTCCATCAAATCCACTTCCCTTTCCCATCGATCTATTAATTTTGATATATGAAACTCCGAGACAAATGTGTGTTATATGTTCTGTCTGAGCTATATAATGATAAAGCCACGAAGAAAGCTAGAAACACATTTGAACTGGGGCCCCATTAGCACCGCTCATGTACTGACAGGTCCATATCAACAGAGGAGAAGCCAAGAGAGAAAAGAGAGATGATGGATGGATAGAAGCAGATTCGTATGATCTTATCTAGATTTTTGCAGTCATATTAGAATTTCATTAATTTAGTCTAAGATGTGTTAAGTCGCGTTTAATCTACTAATAAAAATGTAAAGTTATAAGTTGTTTATTAAAGAACAAATAAGCAAAATACGCATGTAAACACATTAAATCTCAAACGGGAACAGACATATTTACGCAATCATCCGCAAAGGTTATCGTTCACAGTATAAGACGTACGTTAAGTCATAGCTATGTATAGTTATCAATCTATCAAGCAAAAGTAAACTAAAATCATACATCGAACATTATAGTTTGAACGATGTTTAATATAGTGAAATTAGTTTATTTGAGTTTGGGGGTTGTTTTCATTACTGCATCAATGGTAGTAGCGAAAACTCGATATCCGTTTGTTTTAGACCAACGTTTTGTCTGTAATATCAAGCATTCTTGTGAAGAATGTTTAAAATTGACGCATTGTTCCTGGTGTGTAATAAGTAATAGATGTTTTTCGAAGCAGATTCCATCTTTTTCAGATTTTTGTCACAACGATACAATTAATTACAAAGATAATGGATGTAAGTACAAAATATAAAACATCTCTGTTTATTCATTTGTTATAAATTTTTCCTCGTAAAAGAATAATTAATTATATAGGGCTAATTACAACTTAATTAAGTAAATTTAAAATGTTATAATAACTCGATTAGGGGATATATTTGCAATCATATTTAAGATTTGTTTATTACTTTCATCCTTTACGAAATTACGTAATAAACAAATCTTCAAATATTAATCGAGTGTGTTTATGTCTCTAATCAGGTTTAAGCGTTGTGTGAATATATTTGTCGGCGGCGCCACACTAGGTAGGAAGAGATCAACCTCAACCTATCGCTGCCTGGTACAGCTTCCAATTTTTTGACCGGTGCCTCGGTTCAAGGAGGGCCTCGTATTGTACCTCGCGGCACGCTACTCGGTCCTTCGCCTTGCGTTGGTAGGCACCAGTTCGTAGACCCGCAGTAAGGACGGCGTGGCTGCTACTTTAGACCACAAAGTGGGAAGGGATTGTCACCCAAGGAAACACCCTTTACAAGAATAATTCCCTCGGGGTCCGGTCTAGCACTTGTGGTCACGACGGCTAGCCTGTGACTAACTTTCGACTGACTGTTTTCGGAGATGTCGTTGCTGGTAACCTTTTGACGGTTTTTACAACTTCATCTGATACAGGGCTCTCGATCCGGGTAATCGAGAGTTAATAAAATAAAATACTAAATCCTAGTGTTAACTAAGTCTCTAGTTACTGTTTAAGCTATTTGTATGAGGTGGAAGTTACAGAAAATTATATCACAACATGTCGTCAAATCATGATTGTAATGATTAAGGTTGAAGTCTTACTTGATCGTCGAGAGGAAGAGTGGTCTCGTCCCCTGACGTACTTTGACTGTATTAGTGGGCTGTGGATGGCGGTGAGTACCGACCTTGAACGCGGGAGAGAGGAGTGTGCGTGGTGCGACGTTGTCGTCGTACTCGGAGGCGAGGACGGTGAAAGGTTGTGGTTTGTGGTGGCGGTGCAGTGATTTGTGTATCCTGTTGTTACAGGATACGTCCTGTTGGACGTGTTTTGATCTGCGTTTTTCTCTGGGGCTATCCGAATTTGGGACGTAGTATGCAGCTTGTACTATTAGGGGATTGGAATGGGTCTTCGCGATTTCGAAATATCGTTCGTATATCTTTGTGAAGTGTCTGGCAATGGTTTTGAGGTCGTTTTAAATGTCTTTGCTGCGCTGATACCATCGAGAACCTACGGCTTTACAAAGGAAGATTTTGGACGATTTGAAGTTTGTTTATTTTATCAGGGCTAATGTGGGCGAAGATTACACTTAGGCCATGATGGGACGAATACAAGTTTTGTAAAGATGTAGTTTGTGCCTCAGGGAGAATTTGTGGGGATGAAGTTTGGCACTGACAAACTTCATCCCCATCCCTGGTGCGTTGAAATTGAACCTTGAGTCGAGAGTGACGCCTAAGTATTTTACGGATTTTTGCCATGGGATAGGCTGTCCAAAGAGTGCGAGTGTGATCTGTTCTAGTTTTCGTTTGGGTTTTGGGTGTGAGCGCCTGAGGCCTGGGCCTCTATGAAAGTGTACTGCTACACTTTTCTCTGGATTTCATTCTATTCTCGGGTGGCGGCGGCCTGAAGGCGTATGGTGATTCTTAAATGCCTGTTAGAGTAATACCGTGTAGTAATACAGTGTCACCTGCAAATAGTTGACCTGAGGTCTTTTGGAGCATCGCGAGAAAAGGAGTGGATGTAAGATAGAGCCTTGCGGGACTCTAGCCATTAGGGGATGGGAAACTGACAAAGTGCCTTCCACTCGACATCGAAAAGAGCGGTTTGACAGGAAATCTTGTATGATATGAACGAGTCTGTCTGGCACTTTGAGTTCGTATAGCTTGCAGACAAGCCCGTTGTGCCAGACATTATCGAAGGCTTTTGCGACATCGAAGAGGAGTGCACGTGTTAATGAGCTTCTACTCCGTTAGGCTCGTGAGAACGAATTCTGTGAGCTTACGTACTTGTTGTACGCATGAGTGATAAGGGCGGAAACCAAACTGTTCGTCGGGGAGGAGGTTGTGTTGGAAGGTGTAGGCTTTTATTCGCCTTAGTACACTTGGCCCAATGTGTTTAATAAACTAATTGGGCGATATCTGTTTGGAAGATTACCTGGTTTGTTAGGTTTGATAATGCCTCTAACTATGGCCTCCTTCCATGTTTCCCGGAAGGTGCAGCTTGTAAGATGGATATTGAAAATGCTAACTAGAAGTATAATCAAGTGTGAGCCTTTACAAGGCGGTTATTTATAGAGTCGGGACCCTGCGAGAATTTTGCTTTTAAGTTTTTGATTATATTAACGAATTCGTCTGTGCCGACCGATACCGTTAGGGACTGCAATAAAGTCTTAAAGTTAAACTTTCTAAAAGCAGCCCAGCCGGCCATCCGCTTCCTTTGTCGTGATGCGGCGAGTTCTTTCAGATAAAATCCGTTCCTTTTATATTCGTCGGAGAAACTACCCGCGCAACGTCTACAATTAAGTCATAAAAAGACGTTGCGTCTTACCATTTCTTGGTAGTTTCTCTCGACTGTGCGCCAGTTCATTGTCTTTAGGCAACACGTGTTCAGGCGGCGGAAACGCAAATGCTTGACTTCAATTTCGCCGCCAACAATACTGTACGGTCATACAAACACATAAAATATAACATAATTAACCATGGTGTTAGGCTTTGATACATTTATCATACCTCTACAACTTAAAATGTTAGATGTGTAAAATCTTCTTATTTGCACGATAATTAATGAAAGTACTTACTTATTATTCATTTTAGAAGACAGATGTTAAAGCGCTATACCGATTGACGCTTCTCTCATTTTGAAGTCAGATAGACGTAGTTATTTCAGAAACTCGATCCAAATGCACGGAGGGTGTAATAAAAAGTATGCGTCATTAAATGTAACGCTAGCAAAAATATAAATAGTACAGAAACATTTATTTTGCACACTTTTCGCTGAAACGCATGGTTTAAATTTCTTTAAATTTTAGTCAGTTTACAAGAAAATGCTGAATGCTCTTGCGGAAGCAGTACCGTAGAGGACAACTGTCGTCCGCCAGACGTGAAAGATGGCGAGGTGTGTTCCGGACGAGGGAGCTGCGTCTGCGGTCGGTGCATCTGCAATCCCAACCCGGATCCTGAACATCCTTCTAAGGTAAGAAGCAAGTACTACAAATACAAGGTATAATAACATCACATAAAATATTGCTTTGGTTTCTTTACAGTTCCAAAGCAGTAAGAAAGCATAATTAACACGCAGCAATACAATTTATGGGAATGTTTTAGATGTTATAATTTAAAAACATCCAAGATAGCACTAGTTACTTTATGTTTTTTATAATTTCTTATAGGATTAAACATTATTAAGGTTCAATTTTCATGTAAAATTACAGTTTTTCTTTCTTTCTTCTTCTTTTAATAATTACTATTTTTATTGCAGACAATTGTGGGGGAATATTGCGATTTCGATAATTTCTCGTGTGTCGGCCGCCACTGCAATGAAGGACCATATCCTCTAAGCCAAGCGAAAATCGAAGAGAATCCTAATGCTGCAGATGTTGAACAGCCGTCAGAAGTTTAACTATAACTCATACGTTCCTTTTCAATTACTTATAAACCTAAATCCGCGCTTATTGACTTCCTCTTTTGAACCTGCCTGGAGGAAGCATGAGGTTAATAGTCATATACATTATAATATATTATACATTTCTAGGTAAATTTTTAGTAGATGATTACTAGATTATAAGAAATAAATGTTAGTATCATAAGAAAAATAAAAATGATAAGATTTTTTTAAATTTTTCTGAATGCGTCGAAGCGAAGAAGGCGTCTCAATTAAAGAATTGATATGAGCGGAGCGTCTGTCGCGGATAGCTCATCGCGTTCGAGTGCCTGCTCGTTATGGTTACGCGAAATTAGATTTCAACAAGTCTATTTTCTTTTAACGCACGATCTCTTTATTTTTATGGAAGTTCTCGATCGGTTTTCTATAGTGTTGGGTTGGAGTTCTGTAGTGATAGAAAATATTCGAGTGACCCGAGTTAAATATGAATCCTATCTCAAGTTTTAAAATTATACACACAATATAAATGTCTGAGTAAATAGGCATAATTATAAATTGGGAATATTGATGTTATCGAATATCATAGTTTAACCCCAATAACACACAAGTTTGCGCGTTCACCGCCAAAAAACAACCCTTTGTCGTGAGTCTTCGCTTCGAAAGCACTCTTCTGGTTGCCTCAGCCAGTATCAGTATCCTCGGTGTAGACATATCGAGTGACGTTCAGTTTCGCGGTCACTTGGAAG
>DWLR01003163.1:0-13999 GCA_018246295.1 Papilio alexanor hazarajatica | reverse complement strand
ATATATATATATATATATATATTCATCATTGTGTGTATGTAACTTTGTTGTTAAAGTAACACATACTTTTAATATAGCCTAGAACGTTAGTTAGCATCCATATTTCCACTTCACTTTATGTCACAATTTCCGCTAAATTACGTTTCCGATGAAAACATAAAATAGTGTACTGAACGTTGCAATCTTTAAGTTTTCATTTATAAGTAAATCAATCTAAACTTTACGTTCTATGTCTTATAATTATAATATTTTTAAACAGCTTCGTATTATTAATTCGTATAAGAATATTACGCAAAAATCAACCCCTGTGTTTACTGTTCCACGTTCCCTAAAAATAGAGGGATGAGGTTTACTTACACTTATATTGTATTATATGGCATCCAACTGCGGCACCATTAGTTGCAAGTCTACTTTCGAGCCTGAATGTCGTTTTCCAAATATTTTATCATTGTAGAAGCTTTAACAGTAAAAAAATTATTAATGTATGACGAAGTGAAAAAACTTAACAAAACTTTGTAAGTGAAATTGTTGTATAAGTGCAGTGTGAAGGTAAAGTGAAGTTATGACGTTACATGCCTTACCGGCATTCAGTTACATGATACAGGAACAAAGTTTTAAAAGAATCGATTCCTCAAAGAGTAGTATGCCTTCTTTAATTTATCGTAATCGGTAAGTTTAACGGTAATAACTTTCTTATATGAGTGTAGAAAGCTTAAGGTCGATCAATAAGCTGACTGCGGCTTAGCCGACTTTATTGATTATTTTGTCAGATGTTGTTATGCTTGGTAGAAGTGTGGAATATTACTTTATTTAAACAACAAACTTTAAAAAACCTTATATACTTTATTGCATTGTACTGAATAAAGTTATTATAATAATTTACACAATAACTTTATTTAAAGTTTTTGTATAACCTTAGTTGTATGAATAATTGAAACAATGTAAAGTATTTTTGCAAAAATTACTTTTTCAATTTTATTTAAATTTAAACGTATAACTAAACGCGTAATTGTGGTCTGACAAAACGTCACATTTCCGGCCGCCATTATGGAAAAATTGTATTAGGCGACTAAATTTAGATGTAGCATGATCACGTGTTTTATGTATGGTAGTAAGGTATATTGCTATTTGTGTTAATTAACCCACAACTTTGAACAGAGTAAAATACGACTTGTCTTAATTCGTCATCGTGTTGTGAAACGATTTGCTTGTGCTGCGCAATTTGCCTAAGTTACGGTTTTGACCGTGTTTTATTTTCGAAGTTCAAATAAGGCTTAACTACGATTTGCCAATATGACGAAGTTAATACAGCAGTTAAACTTTAGTAGTAGTAATTACTTCGACCTTGCTGGTTTTGAGCCTAACGCCATTAAAGGAAAGATTAACTAGTAAGTACAATTTTTCTAACTCAATTATTCTTTTATTAACATCGTTAACTATAATCGTAATAAATCAAGCAATTAAAATTATTTTTAAACAAAGATGTCTATTGGTCTACGTCATCACATCACACCATACTTGACAGATTACATTTGCATTTTTAAAAATATTAATAAGTTCTCATTGTCTTTGAATTTTTTATCATTTTTTATAATGCTTTTTTCTCTATAACTAACCAAGTCTATAACTAACCAACATCGATATTTTAACCAGACCATAATCTAACTTATGACCATTTAGAATTGACTATAACATTAAGAAAAAATATGTTCCTGAATCCAAGTTTATGTAATTCATAGAAACCAGTTTCTTTTAACTTCTTTGTATAACCATGTATCAATAGTTTTGCAGTCATTATAGTAAAAGTTATAAAATGTTCATCAAATTCTTTTGATGACAATCGGTTATTGGTTCGAGGTTGACTACATTAATTAATTTTAATAAAAAAAAATCTATCTGTGCACATCAGTATGTGTGCACCGTGCACATAAAAGAAATTTAAATAATAACAATAAAGTCTAAACAATTCATATGATAGCAATAGATCAATAATTGTAAAATTGCAATAATTATTTACCTTCTATGGGTGAGATAAAATGTCTGTTGGCCTGACTTGAAACTTTGGATTTTGTAATATAACATATGTGATCCTGATATATATCACTGCTTGCATGACTTTGAATTAGGGCTACTAGGAGATCAGGTTTGGAGAACAGTTTGCGGTTGGGTGTCCTAGTGATGTTCGGATATATTAATAGGACCTCTACACTAAGTCTAGTATTAATATGGAACCTCCAAAGGATTCTGCCTGGTTCCAAATTGAAATAACCCTAAGACTACTTATCTTGCTCTAGCTGTTTTATTATGCACATCATAAATTTCCTTAATCTCTTTCATTGATCCTTAACAATGCAACATACCATTTATTTCTAATTACAAGTAATTTCTTTGAACCCACATGTTTGCCCTGTCATGTTATTTTAAGTCTCATTGATACAAGTCACATTTATGATACCTCTTAAGCACTTTAGCTTTGAAACATAACTGAAGATATTTAGACATTTTCATTAAAACAGAAAAGTAGAGTATATATTAGTTATGTACTTTTTATGGTTGTTTATGTATTTTGTTATGGGATCATAATTCCCAATGTATGGTGATAGTGGTCACTTCATGTCACATTTTAACAATTAAAAATGTATAGTGCCTATGAAGTCCTCATGGTCTTTGCTTGTCCTTTACCCACTTATCCTGAGAATGAATGATTTGGGATAAAGTGCATGGTTGCATCTTTAAAAACCTAAAGACCTTCAAACCCAATAAAAAAAAATTGAGGTTATTTTTTTAATCATGTCATGACAATTGAAAAATTAGATAACCACTACTATACTATACTTTCAATTATTTTTGTTAGAATAAAGGTTTACTATTCTCAAAAATAAAAAAGTCATGTAACAACACCATCTGAAATCTTATATAACCTGTGTCAGATCAATATACAGAGCATTAGCTGGTCTGTGATGACTGTCTCATAGCGTTCATATTAATATTGCTTTACGTTTGTATCAATTTAACAAGTCAATTATTTGACCTTGATAATTGAGCATGTAATATGACCTTGTATTACTATTGGTGCAATGTTGCTATTGCAGTTGTGTATTTTAAAAGAAAGGCGTAGCTCTTTCTGTAATAAGATAGCATTGTGCAATAAACTTACTTTGTTGCTTTTATAACAATTTCATTGGATTCAAATGTTTATTTATGAACTATAACAAACCTACTCTTCTAATTAAAACACTAAATACAGACACAACATAAATAGTTTCTATGGAAATTTTTGAGCTAAGTTCTTCCCAACTGATAGTTTTGTCAATCCCTCTTCAACTATGAAATACATATTGTGTTAGAACTATTACTTTTATATATATTTATTGTCTATTTGGAACAGGAACAAGCCAATAGTGAAGAGTTGTGCTAGATTGACATTGATCTCTTACTTATTTAAAGTTCTTTTTAAACCCATTGCAGAAGCTTTGCAGCTTTGAAATATTTTAAATCATTAAATAGTAAACAGAATTTTGTCAAAATTTTACACTGCAGTGTTTCCAAGTACTTTCGATCATATAAAGTAGCGTGCTTTCGCTTTTACAATAAAATCGAAGGTAGAAGACATTCGGAAATAGGATTGAGCGAGTTTAAAAATTCCGCGACCACGCCTCAGTTGTGGATTTAAAAATAAAATGTAAACATTTTTCTTGCCAATACGCAACCAATACACGTGATACTTTGTTTATTTGTGTTCTCGTTCATAACCTTCGTAGAATTGTTATTTATTTGTATATTTTTGTTTACTATATCTTGGAACATAAATTACAATTTTCCCTTTTATATGAGAAGAGGGCAAACGAGCAACGGCAACAATACAACAACAGGCCAACAAAGCCGGTACCAACGTTGCCGGCCTTAACCCTTGTCTTGGCAGAGAAAAAATTCTTTGAATATCAAAATAATTTTATTGTCCAAAAGCTTATGGTTCGAAGATGACTAGAAAAATCAAAAAAAAATCCTATAAGGGTAGGTTTACAAAAAACATGAATCCTGTGGACGGGATACACTGCCAAGAGTCCTTATTAATACATAATTTTTCAAACTTTGATATATCTGCAGAGATACATCGCCAAGAAAAGGGTTAAGGAAAAGATACGCTCTCTTGATATAAATATATAACAGTCTGTTTTCAGGTCAAACTCGATCGCATTACTAACATGGCTATAAAAAAATCTAGCTAACTGCATGACGAGTTCCCTCCTGTCTGCTACTATATGGACTATGGGTTTTAGACCATCTAAAAGCCTAGTTATAATAGTTTCATTTAACCGTGTATTATGACCAATGGTAGGGTATCTTCTGTAGGTTCGTCACTTTAAAGTAAAATTTACCACAATTATACATTACACATTTTTTCCCGCTGGACGGTAGGCCGCGAAATAATATTTTACAGGTACCCACTTATTTAACTAATATGTACGTTTTATATTTTGTAAAATGGAAAAAATGTAGAACACTACAAGTTTTTTTTTTACACACAAAGTTTACAAAAACTCCGCCTCATCTGATAGTTGCACTTGAAGTGATATGTTTTTCTGTTTATTTTTTAAAGATGCTCCGGAGATAATATGCGACATTTGATATATGATTTTATTGACTGCACTAGTTTAGTGGTTGTACATATAAAATGTTATTTGAAATACGATAAAATATACAATATTTACTTTCCATTTTACGTAAAATGTACTTATCCTTCAAATAACATTAGGTCTCGAACACGGTGTTTATGGCGTAGGTGATTTAAAAATAGGCAGCTCTCGTAGCTGACTTTGTTTTCATTCGTATGGACATAAATTAATGTTGCACGTCTCAAAGCTATTGATATAGAATGCACATCAAGGTCAAAACACGAGACTGTTCGGCCAAATATTGGATCAAACTCTGGTTGATCCCTACCAATAATTCTTAAGTTCGACGAAGCGCAATTAAATTGGATATTTGTGTGAAGAAAGTACGGTGAAGAGTTTTATGACGGTTTTTGTCGTGTGATTATGTTGAAGAATGGTCGGTCTTCATTAAAGTCATTTTTAAAGACAAATAGAGACAGAAATTTTCTTTGACTGTCATACAATGTATGACTAGAACACAATTTCGTTGCCAAAGTAAAGTGATTACAGGCCTTAGTTCTTACATAAGCACAAATTGCCAATTCAAAAGTCGTCGCAGAAATTTACATTGATTTTATATCAAAGATATCAATATGGCACTAACATATCATTATATTATTTCACAAAGCGATTGTGAGATAATACTGGTGTAAAAATCGTACTTATATTGCCTTGGCTATAGCGTGTGACGACCCTTATTCGAGAGAGTCAAGAATCTATTTCTGACTACAATTTCTATTCTAAAGCATAATAAAGCATTTGCCAACTTCGAGAAGTATTGACGCAAGTTTGTTAAAGAAAATGTATAATCGCTTGTTGCGCACTCATTCTTAAGAAATTTTCTATTTTAGAAAATTGAAATTTCTCAAGTAAATTTATTTGACTCGCAATCATCTTTTCTTTTCGTACAAAGTATTAGCCATTCCTTGTATAGTTGGTATTATTGCGCACAAAAAAAATGTATATAGAAATCTTTAAACAAGAAATACCGCCTCTACGTGAAGAGGTCTTTATAATGTGCGTTTTGTCGGATGAGTGATGTATGTGAGACTCCTCCATTACTTCCTCCTACCCCTTTATATTACAAATGTACACTCTTCTTTTATTTACAAAAGCTAACAATACATCTGTAACATTTCTAATCGTTGTAGATGTTGACAGTTGGCGGAAGTTACCCAACATTTTTAATGCTGAAATGTGCAAACCTTACTCGAATTTTTGTCGTATTAAAATATTTTGTTTAATAATAATAATTTCATATGGTAAAACAACATACAAAAACTATCGTTTCATAATTGCGTTGTAATTAAAAATAAACTAAAGTGTACGTTAAGTTGCTAGGGTAACAGGTTTTCCTTACTTTGTCACCTCCAGTGACGTCAGTCGAATATATGACTATCTGCATTACAGTACAATTGCTTTTGGCAATGCTCGGTAAACAAATATATTTCTTGCACGCTTTGAATATCGAGACAGTTAATGAAAATGCGGCTTAATTTAATTTACATTACTTACAATACAGTAATGCCTCTTTTTTGAAATGCACGTGCAGATTTCACCTTGATGAAAGTCAAAACAACGCGATAAAAGTACACAGATGACTGAAAACAACAAACCTTATCTTTAGAGTGGATTTAATTAATAGGAAATTCAAATTTATCTTTTACTTAACAAGATATTATTGGAAAGCCGTGTTTACAATGGTGGAATGTTTTTTTTTTATTATAACACTATACTACAAAAATGCGAGAATATATATTCCATCACGTTAAATTTCCTAGCATATTTTATACGATCAAACTTGAGCGTTTCAATGTACAGAGAAATACAACTTTATTTTAACCCTTACTTGAATAAAAAAAAATTATTTAAAATTAAACCAGATCCGAAAAAGACAATACAACCAAACAAAGTAATTCATTTTTAAAGCACAGATTTCTTAAATCGGGATGACGATACTATAAAATTAGTTATCCTCGCCCCAGAATTTACTTAAATTGATCAATAAACACGGTCGGTGTGTAATGTCTCTTACGTTGTTTAATTTTATATCTATTTTTATATTTGGCAAAGCTCTCTCAAATTCGAATCGGGCATGTTTATCCCGCTCTCTATCAGTTCCCGCTAGAATTTCTTTTGAAACGGACGCCTTAAGAGAGAGAGAAAAACAAAAATAACAAACATTCTATCATAATATGCTGTATACGGCATACAGCATAAGAATCATTTTTAGAAAGATACCCTCTAAGAATCGACTCAAAGAATTATAACGTAACTGTTATAATATACAAATACTTTACATTCCAGTGTTGTGATATTAAATTTTACCAAATTCAACAACAAAAATTTATATATTGTCATTTTAATTTGTTTATTTTTTTTTTGTCATCAACGATGGTCGTGAAACTATATTGGTAAGAAAATTTATATTATTATCAACTAAAAGACGTCCATCACTGTATATTTTTACAACAAGGTTCGACATAATTATCGATCTCGTCCATGCGTTTCCATGCCTATTGTAAGACCTCTACGCTGCGCCGTCAAGCATATACCTCTTTTTTTCTAGAGCCTTTTGGGTCGCATTGACTACTTTTACTAGCAATGGCCCATACTGGCCCTACTTCTTGTACTTCATAATTTTAAAAATTAATTAACTTTTGTATAAATAAAAATCAATGATTGTATGTTTGTGCTCATTGCGTTTCAAAAGTCGAAATCATTGATCAGATTATGAAACATTTGATAATGTGTTTGGAATACTCCCGTGAGGGTTACGCGCCCAAAAAATCCATGTCTAAAAATTAAAAAAAGGGTTTTATTTTTTTAAAAGAAACTTTTTGCAATTTAGATTTTATTTCATTACAACGCACGCCGGATTCAACTGGCTAGTATTATGTATGTATAATTATAATTGTCAACCACATCGATTTATTTGCTGTAAATTTGCGTTCACTTATGACCCTTTGAAAAATTTCTTTATGTTTACCATAATTAGTTGTAGGTGACTATTTTTCCGCAACTCCATGACTAGCGCGTATGGATATGGATCACTTCAGCCAACCAACCCCCTTGATGATACTGACGAATTCCGAGAGCGAATCTTTATCATGTCCTTATACATACCAATTATGTCGACTAATATTATTACTACAATCACATGAAGTAAATCGTCCCGCCATACAGTCGCGTTTTGTTTATTAAACTTATCACCGTAAACTTAGAGATTTGAATTTTCCTCGTATTACACAGCCTTATTCGATGTTTATCTTTTGATATAACTGAGAATCTTATTTGTTAATGTAGATAAACGTGATAAGATAATTACGATGCTGAAAATGTTATACAAATATATAATCTGTGTTCGCAAATATGTGTATCTCTTAACGTTAAGTATTTTAGCTAATATTTTTGTAAGTAGTTTAGATAAACAAACTTGAAAAATTAACCTTATATTTACCGCATCACGTTTTCACCTTAATGACCTGGCATTAAACTACATAAGTTTCGTTTCGTTAAAATCAATTAGGAAAGACAGATACAAAAAATAATGTTATTATTAAAAAAAACTAGTTAAACCCCTTTATCATACCAGGACCATTGTTTAACTGACAAAACGTAATAATTCTACTTTAAGTACCATCTCCTAACGGGGGCTAACCAAGCCAAATCCAGCCAGCCAGTAGATTCTTTTACGGCTTGGTCTAGACCTGCCTCTAGGGTCAGCCTATTTTTCCTTGAGTAGAAGATGTTCGTATTAACTGTCCCGAATAATACAGTAATAAAGACACAACTTTATTACAAGACTATTCTCAGAGACGCGACCTACTATACCGACTCTACCGACCTACACAAACTGTCAGCATCAAAAAACAAAAGACTTGTTTGTGATACTTTGATTACAGTACGTGTCAGTTCTTGCGATGTGTCGATACACCGGTGACGATCATGGAAATTTTCCATGCATCGCAAACTAGGTCACTCGACTTACTTGTTTGTAGTTTCTTACAGGATTTTGAGTATTTAAAACGTACGGTTACCTGTTTGATTCTCAGTTAAAAATTGTAAAAAGTTTCCGGTGATAAATATTTATTGCCTGACAGACTAAGGGCTAATATTTTTCGCGTATGTATGTATTCGTTCTATTTTGATCTATAGCTCTTTGAATGATTTTGAAAAGTTCAGTATCATTCGGTTACAGTCATAGGGATATTCGTTAGTCAGTCGGCTTTATTGATTTCTAAATTTAAATTAATTATTGCTTTTGTCCGCGTTATGCCAGTGTAGGCGTCAGCAGATATTTTTTTCATATTAATGTTATCTTCTACTTCAACAGGCGTGCAATAATATGCAATAATAATTACTAGATGGCAGTGTAATTGTATTTAACTAAATTAAGTCAGCTATTAAAAATAAAACTAAGTAACTTCGTAATGACATTGACAGGGGGGTATTATTTTTTAAGCACTTCACTGTTATAAATAAATTAACAAATTATTTATTAATAATATCTATGATGTTAAACTTGTCTATAAAATCTATAAGGGTTTAAAGATCCCGAATTAACGGTCAATTAAGTTCTAAGACCCTTTTAGTCGACACAATGATCAATGATCATATCTATATTTTACGATAACAGCTGATGAGTTTATTGACATTGGTCGTCATAAAATGAAAGCACTAATTCATTAAAAAAGCGTTAAACATTACTAACATTAAATCAGGGCGACTTTATGAGCGGAATGGTAAGAATTCAAGCTTAACGAGACCTTATAATACTTGCTAAAGTAACTTGCTTGTATATATATAGCCTATGGCACTATGTAGTGATATATTTTCTAATATTATAAGCTATTTACAAAATTACGCTTCTGTGACGTCATCTGACTCGGTTGTCATATTGTGTTGTATGTTGTTAGTAGGTTGGTTTGGTAAGTGTTGACTTATGTTGCAGTGGTGACTGCGCGTCCCTGAGCGTTGCGGGCAGCAAGCGCTCGGCTTTGTCGGCTTCCGACGCCGAGTGTTTTTCGCTGTGCCTGGGCGCCGGGCCTCTGTGGTGAGTGAACATTGAAAATGATTTTACACAGGAACCTTAAGTATTAATTACGATCACAACTTTATGATGAGCCATTTGGAAATATCTAAAAATGTCCTAAAAAAAAACTCCGAAAAACATGTTCCACAGTTTGGAATTACGTAATTCTATTCTTCCTATCCTTCATTATACTCGAACGAACTCTCGCTTCTATCGTTTTTTCCATGTTATGGTAGGTCTTGTCTCTGAGGAATGGTGTGTAAATGTTGTGGTTTTGTCCTGGCGCTGTTAAGGCATTGAAGGTGGTTAATGGGATAATGAAATATATCATCCATCATAAAATGGAAAGAATATGTCGCCGAGATAGATCCATCGTATCCATGTACTCGGAACTCAAAAATATTCAGTTTATAGGAGATAGTATAATCAATGTATCATTTGAGACGTAATAAAGGTGTGTGTACAGGTGGTCCTGATGTCCCTGTTCATGGCTCGGCACCGCCCGGAGGGGTGAGCAGCGGGGCTTCGAGCCCCGCGACACCATCCACCCCCATTCACGACGACAACAACCGTAAGTATTCACGCAGCGTCCCTTTTTAATTCTCGAATAATTTTTTTGTGCAAATTCAACTTTGTATCAGTCGCATATCTAATTAGGAATCTACATCTAATCTAAGAATTTACGAGCTTCAAATTGATAGACATCACAATATATTGGGCCACCACAAATACATATCTTACCACGGCCGGCACTAGAATCCGGGACCCGTAGCGTTACTAGCTAGGTTTTCTAACGCTAGGATTGATAACCATAAGTTGGGATCTCATGTTGCCACACAACAAGGATACAAGCTGGATGGATCATAGTGGACCGGTGGACTCAGTGCACTAAGACCTTGCTGCTTATTTGTAAAAATGCAACTGCCATGCATTCTTACGAAAATGTTTTCTTTGTTACTAAATTGTTTTAAAATGTTGGCTTTAATTTTTTTGTGAATTGTTAAATGTTTTGTTTTCATTAGTATATATATTTTTGCGCAGCGTTTAAATGGTCTGTAACGTCAGGTGACTTGTTGAGCGCCCTGCTATGGGCCAGCGCGAGCTCGTTAGCGGGCAGCGCGGAGAGCCTGGCCGAGCCCGGCTCGCCCGCGCAGACCCATCCCGCACTGCAGCCGGAACGACGTGAAGCGGTCAGTACTCAAACACCTCTGGCACCTAAGCCCCTTGATAGATCTTAAACACTACTCCAGGGGAAAAAGATTTTATAACTTTACTGATTGTTTTGGATCCATTATCTGTAATTTCTTCTCCTATTCTTTACTAAAGAAAAAAACCTTTAATTCTTGACAACATAGTTATAGTGTAATTTTATTAAAATGTATTATCAACTACCATTGAAATGAAATAATCATCATTGTGTTATACGGAGTAGATGTAGCTACAAAGGCCTGAAGTCAAGTCGTATTTAACCTCTTTTATCATCACGTTGATTTGATATCGTGGCTTAAAATAACCATGCTGTATATGCGGCCCACTTTGATACTACATGTAAACATAGCGTGATACATACATTCTAAGTAGTTCTAGGTCTAATTCTAGGTAATATGTAATTTTCTTATGACATAAAAATCTTTAAAATAATTGTTATTTAAAAATAATATAATATAATAGATATTTATTTTTAAATAACTATGTCTATATGTAGATTGTTGGTCATAAAGAGATAGATATTTTATTATTCTTTATTGTGTTACAGGTAATAAGCAAGATACTGGAGCGCAAAGATCGGCAGCCAGTGAAGATTGAGTTCAAGATCTTCCTCACTGAGAACACCGTCACTCGCTGGGAAGCTGTAAGTTAATGTCTAACCAACTTTTCTAACTAAATATCAAGGCTATTCAGTTATTTTTCAAATATTGCTTACATTTTTTATTTTAGCTGTAAAAAAAATCTTCGAAAATTTGTGATTGGTTAATGTTGGTCGTGTGGAGTTTAGAAAATCAATAATAAATGTTAACAATCACAAATATGCAAAATTTTTTTTTTTGACAAATTCATGACAACGTATTGATGAAAATAATTGTAGATAAATCTTACAGTGCATACAAAAGTTATTACCCTTGTTACATTTTACAAACCTGTTACTTTGCATAACCATCTCTATTACAAAGATAATTTTGCAACATATGATTAAACTTCCAGTAGTTTAAAATATTTCAAACACTAACATGCTATCAGTCAATTGGTAATCATTAATGAGGTCAATGACTTTATCATTGATGCAAACAAGTCCTACAAATGATTGGGAATCAATTATGTTATGAACTCTTCAGGTGTATATAAAAATTATCGATTATTATTTTAACTTTAAAGTTGTGTTTTAGGATTTTTTCATGTACTCTATATGATAGGCGAACAATGAACATAAAAACTATATAATTACAAAAACATTAGCAAAAAAAAAATCTGTCAAGTGTTTCAATAGTAGGTCAGTACAGCTTACGTCATCATCTCCCTGCCCTTTTCACACCTACGAATTGTCGGCAGAGTAAAATCTACTTTTCCACATCCCCGGGACGCAACTGTAGGTCTATACTGTAATTGGTTTTGGCTTTATTTTTTATAGCCTGATACCAACCCGCCTCGGAAATCCACCTCCCATTCCCATCCCTTACAGTATTCTTCCCAGGTCAGTACAGCTTACAAATTACCAAAAAATTGTATTAAATGGCAGTGATTGTTATGTTAATGTATTATTATAATTGTGACAATGTATTTGTGAAATTTAATAAAAAGTTGTAGAACTCGTTTTTGCTTTAGTTGTACGTGTTTGTTGTTTAAGCCAATATTCACTATAAATTTGAAAATATTTGTTAAATAAAGTTTGACCATACTGTTTATTCGAAATCATGACCTAAGTTTTGTAAAGAAACGTCACTTACTACAGATATTTTCATCGGAAATGCACAGTAGCGAAATTGGTGAAATATAATCTATACTCACATTGTTTCAGTCTTATATTTATGGCATTAAGTGGTGTGTGATATTATTTGCAGGTGGTGCATGGCAACACCATCTACCTGCGCATGCCGGCCGTGCTGCAGTCCGGCAGCAAGGAGAGCTTCATGCTGCTGTTGGACTTCGCAGAGGAACGGCTCGGGTGCAACAAGTTAGTATTTAATACCTACGTAATTTACGTGTGTATACAAAATACAGTGGGCTCCAAAAGTTAGTTGAAATTGTTGAGTAAAAAGTTTAGGTTGTATTTGAAACTATGAAATCTTAGCTAACAAACGGTGTATATATAAAAGCTATTGCTAGTTGCTTTAAAGGAAAAAAATTATATTAATGTTTCTAATTTTGTAGCACCGAAAGTAAGTTTAAATTATAGAACATTTTTTTTTATAAATATTGTTCAACAAGATTTTTTTTTTCAATATGATCTGTGTCTACCCTTATTGTGAAGAATAGCACGGAGTCTTCTTGGCATTGATTCCACTAGTTTTTGAAGGAATTATCACAATCAGGTCTTCAAATTATTTGTCGCCGACGATTCCCGAACAGATCAAATTTCGATTCATCGCTAAAAATCACATTCTTCTAAAAGTCAACAGTTTTATTTTGATATTCACGTGCAAATTTCAATCGCGCCTGTATATGTTCTTTTGATAATAAAGGATTTTTCCTTGCAACATGTCCTCTATAGTGTGCATTGTGAAGCCGTCTTCTAATTGAAGTTCTCGGGCAGTTATAGTTGGATTACGTTTACACAAACGCACTAAATATTGATCATCTTTATAAGTAGTTACTTCTGGCCGTCCCGAACGTGGCTTATCAGCAAGTGTTAAACATTCCTTACTTTTTTTATTATTTTTCTCACTGCTTCAGTGCTTATACGATGTAGTTTCGCCACTTTGCTGTAATTATTCATCCAATCATAAACGACCCTAGCTCTGTCTTCTACACAGTCAGTGTTTTCGAGGTAAAAATTTAAATTAAAGCACTAAATTAAACACGAATCAAAAACTTACTGTGTAAAAACACTATAAAAAAATACTATAAACTTTGATTTTAAAAAAACACGCTTAAGTAAACACGCAAGAATATACGTGTATTATATTGAATATTAGACTTCAACAAACTTTTGGCGCACTACTTTCGTAAAGTCATTGTTTATGTTTTCGCTGACGCAGCAGTGTAGATATCTAAAGACGTGTCTTAGAATATCATATTACACAGTTACCCGAAACCATAAGAATGATATAAGATAGTAGATACAAGACTTTGATAAATAATCATTCATAAAGAC
>DWLR01003162.1:0-14003 GCA_018246295.1 Papilio alexanor hazarajatica | reverse complement strand
GCGATTTAAGTAAAATTTGATTAGTTATTTAATCAACTGTATAATAATGCTACATCTGAACAGTCACTTAGCTCTAAAAGGTCAAATATCGAGTCATATCTTTTAAGGGCGTCCTAAGATTTTAGGTGACATTTTGGTATTGATTAAACTGAAACTTAAATTTCACTTTCTTTACGGGCTCCTTAAATCTATTAGTCGATGGCGAAAATGGGCGTAATTCAAGATAATTGTCTCTTTTTTGTTATACACTTTGCTAGTTTGTGTTTGTGTTTTTGTTTTTTTTTCTGTCATGCATTGCGATGGTTATTTATTTTATTTATTTAGGTTAGGTAATATACAATTTAAAAAAGGACTAAATATATAAGTTAGTTAAGTAGGAAATAAATATGCTATATCTTATTGCGAAAAAAAGTGTTGTAGGGATTTAAGGGGGGAGGGGGTGTCGTAAAACCTACTTAACCGATCATCATTAAACTTTGTACACATATTTTCATTAAGGTACTGGGAAGGATATAGGATAGTATTTATTACAAAAAAAAAATACGGAGGGTAAAAAATATCATTATATTATAAATTATAAATGCGAATGTTTGGATGGACGTTTGTCACCACGTAACTCCACACCAGCTGAACAGAATTGGACGAAATTTGCCACAGAGATAGATTATAGTCTGGAACATTACTTAGGCTTTATCCTGCAAAAATGTCCGGTTTCCGCGGAAAGTTTTTCACCCAGATATATGTATATGTTTACATATAGATACATCAATGAAATGTTGAATTCCACGCGGACGAAGTCACGGGCAACAGCTAGTCTCTACTAAAATTAGAATAGTATAAACCTATTGACTCAAGCCTGCCGTGATTCGATCGTTCAACATTTGTAGTGGTTTTTTGCAGTATTAAGGAAATTTTGAATTAAGAAAATTATCAGTTTTCGTTTGAGATTTAGACGATTTTATTTTTATTTCGTGTAATTTAACTGATTTTTATTTTTTTTATTTCGTGTAATTTAACTGATTGAAAAAATGGTGTAGATTGGTGTAGACTTTGTAACCTTTTAATTTATACTGTGCTATTTTTGACACGTAACTATGAAATGTAACAAATTTGTATTTCTATAATTTATCCGTAATTCGAAACCCTGATCGATAGTTTTGTAAAATATAATTAATTACTACCACAAAGTACCTTTAAAATCATATTATAACATGTATATCGTGTCATATCAAGATAACAAAATGTTCAAAACTGACAAACATTAGAAACCTGATAAATTGGTTGCTCATTAATATTAATGTAGCAATTATAAAACAGGGCGAAACAGGTACTGCTATCGATACATTCCCTAATGCAATTGATTATAGTTGTTAAACTCATTTACTTAAAGAACAAATTAGTATGATAGATATTGGAAGGGATAAACGTATTCGCTTCGCTCGCGATCCTGATATAAGCATGAAATGATTTAAGCGATACAATTGTAATAATCTTGTAATAGACTATTGTCACGACAATCATTGTACTGTATAAACGCTTTGGTTTCATTAAGTCCTCAGGAAATAATCACTGGCTCGTGTGTTACACGATGTTAGATTGACGAGTACCATCGAGCTGGCAATCACCAAATACAATATAAAGTACAAAAATACATATATTTGTCACTTTTTAGTGACAAATATATGTATTTTTGTACTTTATATTGTATTTGCATTTTGTACTTTATATTGTAGATGCTTTTGCATAAAAATTTATTTAAAAGTTAAAATAACAAAAAGGGAGACAACTATTTACTTTATTTTTTAAATTTAAATTTATCTTAGCGGTCGTTATCTGTTCTATACTGGACTTATTCAAATGTTACGAAAACATAGGAAAAGTCTATTGGTATCTATAGCGAAGCTAATAGGAAGATATAATTAAAGAGTTATATTAATTTGTTAAAGAATACAGAAAATGTGTTTTAGGTGTTGTATGTAAATTCTTGTCTCAAATTATGACTGATGATTTAAGGCAAATAAATAAAAGTTATGGACCTAAGTCGGCGATGAAGAAACAATCTGTTTTGACCCTATTACTAACAAAAGCGAAATCATATTTGCGCTTATTTTTCGAAACATCATCTATTCATGGATTGAATCATTTCGTGGCTCCACGGCGACACCCTTGTGAAGTGTAAGTGTGGTTGTCATTTTACAAGATTCCAGTTGCTTTGTACTATTTGAAATGGCATGTCGAAACATCTTTATGTGTCTATAGTTGTAACAGTTTTGCAATAAATCCGAAATAGTTTCTATGATAGTCTGATTTAGATAACCCAAAGATGTTACAAACTTCCAGATACCTAATCTGGGGCCCAAAGTGAAGCCACATAAAAGTCACCAGTTGGTAACTTCATAAAATCCCGCGTAATCCCACAGTTAAGCACCAAGAATTCAAAAATATTTCTCGCGGTACAAATTTAAAATACCCGTCTTTGTAATTTAAATAATAGCGGCATGTGCTCTGAAATCGTGTAAAACCCACATCTAAGTTATAAAAGATTCCATTAAATGCTCTCACATATAAAAAATTAAGCTTCACTTTCGAACGACGAATTTGTATGGAATATTACATCTAGAGTTATGTAAATCTATGGGGTAAATTTTTCTTAGATTTTCCAACTACTAGGAGAACTAGTAGATAAGAGATTTCGTACTTCGCCGTCATCTAGCAAGGTAAGTGTTCACAGCTTCCGCCAAATAGTAATCATAATCATCAAACATTGCAAATAATTACGTTTCGAACTGAAGGAAGAACTGCGAAAGCTTTTAAAATTACAGGGCTATAGAAATTTCCACATGACATGAATATAAATAGCAGAGGGTTGGTGTTGTCAATCCTACATATTTGTTTAAAAGTTTCATATTGTTTAGTTCATTCTTACAGGTCTCTATGGCTGTCTGTGGTTTGTCTGTCCGTGTTTGGCGCGATGTATCTCTCGCACACCACATGGATCCGCTACCAATCGTCGCCCACCGTGGTATCTATGGAACGCGACATGTTCGCCTGGAACACCACGTTTCCTGCGTTAACTATATGCATTGATGAAAAGATCGATGAAGGAAAACTAGAAAATTACATCAAGTAGGTTTATTTAGAAATAACCTAAATATAAATCACAGCCAATATCAAATATCGAAAAGCGGGAAAAATATTTAATGTGGAAAAATGAAAATGTTTAACACGTACATAACATTATACATAGTACATTATATATAGTACATTAACTTTTTATGGAAAAAATTTCTTGACTTAACACGAGCTTTTAAAGTTTGTAGTAACGTCATTTGTCAAACATTATATCGATTTAATTTAAATAACTCCCTCGTATTTTCATTTCAATTTATAAAACTAACTGGCGAGTAAATTTATGCGTATACTATTTGTCTTAATTAACTATTTGTCATAAAATTAGGAATTCAGAGGAGCCCGACAAATCGAAGCTGAGAGGATTTATTAGAGCCTTAGCAAGTGCGTCGTTCCAGACGTTCGATTCGCTGCCTGCCTACAGAGCAATACCTGCAGACCAGTACATGCAACTGCTCCTCGATCTTGCGCCGGAGTTCAAGCCAGACATCAACATTGGCGCTGCGGGGGTCAGCTTAGGGCTTACTCCCACCATCACTGAGATGGGTCTCTGTTACTCTTTCAACTCGAAAGTTGCAGTCTACAATTCTCCAACGTAAGTATTCTTATTTTATTTAACTATCATTAACACGAACAAGTATAAATTGTGTACCTTTCTTTTACCTTGGACACTAAAAAAATACAAAAAGTAAACAAAAAATAAAAACAAACATATAAAAATCAGTCCACTCGTATTTTAACTACGATGACACAGATGACATATATGTATGCCCCCAGATACACAGATACATACGATAAAGGACATAGGCCACTCTCCATTCATTGCACGGCCCACTAAAAGAAGTTCAAGGACAGTAATGAAATTAAGTTTAAGTAACAGACTATATATCCCTTTTATTATAAGCTGATTAAAATCAATATTTTCATGGGGATACAGAGATATTTAAAAAATAAGATAAGAATTTTAGGTTATATCATATAATTTTGCTGTCAATACACTGACACTTTAACATCATCATTAGCTTAAATATTATTTATATTACCATACTTCCTATGCACTACAAAATATAATAAGCAGGTATATCGCAACGAAACAATAATATCCTCAATGTGCACGAGTGCGAAAACGAGTGATCAAATGTAAAACGTCAATAAACATTAAACAAGCGTAGTTTTTTTTTGCTTTAGATCAATAATTATTCATCCTTGTAGTGATTTATTCTACGGATTTAAAAGTATAAAAATAGATTTTTGTTTAGATATCATATTTTATACTAATTTTAAAATCCATTAATTAAATATGTTAATATATTTTACTAGTTTTTTGCAATATAATGTTTTTTTTAAAAAGATTTAATGTGAATTGTTTAAAACATAAATATATTTTACCTATGGCAATTCCTTCAATATTATCAATGTAGCTTAGTCATGCTAATTTCTTTTTATTTATGATTTTAATTATCCCACCATTAAAATACCCTTAAAAATTATAAGAAGTATGTAAAAATTAAATGTTTTTTTCTATAGATATTTCATTAATGTCTTTGAGAACACGAGTAGCTGGGCCGAAAATAGCCCATGTCCTTTATAACACCCCTCTATCTCATCCTTATCCAAGACATAAAAGTCTTGGATAAAGGATAAGCTTTTCAAGAAACAAAAGGTTTGTTTCTTTAACCAACTTTTAACCATATTTATTTGATATGCTTTATAAAATGTACAGTGATAAAGATGTCACTTATCTGATCGATATAAGTTTTTCTAACAACAAAGCCACTCACATTTGCAACATAGATTTGTCTTGTCGCTCTTACTACATTCATCCTTACGAAAGGCGACATAAGAACATGCGACCGTCAAGTATGTTAGAGTAGAAGTAAGGATATGGAAGAAGCGAGGTAGGTATACCAGGATCGCGCCAAAATTAAATCCGTAATCTCTGCCTACCGCTTTGAGTTAGATACGTGATTGTTATGTACGTTATAAAGTTGTATAAATATGGATATTTTCATATGAATAATTTATATCAGGTACAGAGCCACAGACAAATGGAATCTAATGAAAACTGTGAACGAGACGTTTTTCATTCATCCTTTGGACGGAGAGGTATTCGCTCAACTCCTCAACATCTCGGCGTCATACGTTGTAAGTTTTTAATAAAAAAAATCTACCAAATATTACATTAATAATCGAATCTACATATAAACGAACAAATAATATCAGCTGTTTGTTCAATTCGGTTTATATTAGGTAGATAATTTTACTAATTAATAAAATAATATTTTTTACCTTGTTTTAGGTTTATATTCACGGACCTTACGAAGTTCCAGACATTTCAACTAAATATCAGCAGTCATGGAAAAATTTCTATATGAAGATCTACGTGACAGCATTGACCGTCTACACATCATCGGAAGCTGCCAAGTAATAATACATTATGATACTTATCAATTGTCTGTTCTCCCGCTTAAGCTCCTTTATTTTTTTTTCATCGACATGCGCCGCAAGGTTGTCATCATTGGTTGTATTTTGAGGTGATTGGTGTCGACTGTAACAAAATGTGTTTGGGTCTGCGTTTTATTGAAGTGCTGTCAGGATTTGCAATGTAGCTCAAAGAGCGCACTGGTGCTAATGAGCTTTTTCTCAGTGAGGCCCGTAAGGAAGTTAACCTAAGTACTTGATGAGCACACGAGTGTTGTGGCCGAAAACTGAACTGTTCATCGGGGAAGCGGTCATTTTCGAAGGTATAGGATTTGAGATGCTTTAAGGTGACGTAATCTCGCGGTAGCTTGATGGGAGATTTCCTGGTTTGTTCGGTAGCCCAAGTATAGAAACCATTAATAAGCTATGTACTTCAAACTTATTTAATAAATAACCTTATTTACTCATGCCGTCTATTAGTAAAAACCGTTAAAAGAGTTGATCATTATTATTTTTTGTTTATCGCGTGGTGACTAGGCTTTGTATAACGGTATTTTTCATTTTTAGATTAAGCATCAGTCAAAGGCGATGTAGATTTCCCCACGAGAACAATCTCGAGCACAACGCCATCTATACTTACACACTGTGCCGTATGGAGTGTCGGATCAAGCTATGCCTCAAGTATTGTGGATGTGTTCCACATTTCTACAGAAGGATTCGTTAGTTAACATTTTCTTAAAATCGATACAGTTATTCTATTTGAAATGAGCAGCTGTTTACAATGTTTAATCATTGAATATTTTATTCTGTTAAATGTTAAAAGAGTTTTAGAATCAGGTTAAAACATTTTTCTACAAAGTGTGCGCCTGCAGACTTACTTTTTGTCTTAGATAATAAATTTTGATCAAAATATTCAAAAATTAAATTCCGCTATTTATTTCTTGCAGGCGACGAGAAAACATGCGATGTGGATGGCTTGCATTGCTTGGCAAATTATAAGGGTACAGTCCTTAAATAATAAAATTCTTAATTTAAATATTCTAATATACATGATGTACCAAGGTGAATCTAAATATTATAAGAGCGTGGGGGGTGATAGCATGACCTTACCCATAAGTTGTATTTACTTATTGCTTACTTCATTATGTTTGAAACAAAACTTAAGCAATTTCAACATACAAAAACCTTTACTACATTTTGTGTTATATATTTAGATATTCTGTACAAACTGCGCGATGCTTCTGGCAAGAAAGTAAGCTGTGAGTGCTACCCAATCTGCGACGACATCAACTACGTCATACAAAACAGCGTTAGTATTAGTTTGCGTATAACTTTTTTTTTCACCCTTTAAATTGGTGGTTATATCCTTAACAATAAAGTTTAAGTTACTATGAACAGCTTGTATTTTTTTTTAAATAAAGAACAAGGGAGGCAAACGAGCAGCGGGTCACTTAACATTAAGTGAACCGACGCCCGTGGACATCCGCAACACCAGAGGAACTGCAGTTGCGTTGCCGGACTTTAAGGACGAAGTACATTCTCTTCCGAATTTCCGCGAAAACCGCGCGGATGTGAAATGCCAATCATTAAAGTGGTGCGGATGGTAACTGGAGCTCAGTCGTGTTGTAACTGAAGGATGTTCAACACTGAATAACAATCTACTTTGTTATATCTCTCAGGCACGTCAAGAGTGGTTTCTGGGCACCAACCTGCAGTGGGGTATAGTCACCTACCCCCGCATGAGGTACCGACGGGACATCATTTTTGGTTTCACTGATGTACTCGGTAAGTATTTTCGCATTTTACTGAATTGATTGTTGTGATCCTCAGAAATGTACACACCATATAACTTATAATTACATGAATCTACCTTCTTAAAAAAATGAAATACTTTTAGGAAAAGGCGGACGACGAAAAGCTTCATAAGAGCAGGTATGTAACCTGTATAGTCTTGTTTTACTGAGCTTTGCAACTGAATGCTTTCAGTGGCTGTGGGCGGCATGGCCGGCCTGTTCCTTGGTTGCAGCGTACTCAGCTTCATAGAGATCGTGTACTTCGTCAGCTTACGTCTGTTCTGGTATTGCCGAGGTCGTTGACTTTGCCATCAAATTTGTACTAGTGTAATATTAATTTTAAACTTCAGCTTGAACATCAGCTTCAAAATTTCGTCTGCCGTGTAGTCTTTTTGTTGACCCTACATTACAACAAATATATAACTATTACAGATCTCATCTTGTACTTTGAAGTTCCATAGCAAATGCCGCGCCAATCAAAGTATATTCTCACTCACAAAACATGTAAATCTAATTTGGGTCACCATTATTGAATTCCTAGATTGTGTGGATGTAGACTATTAAAGTATTTTACAAGTAAAGACAGTTCAATTGATATCTTCCGTGACAAATTATCTCTATATAAATCAAAAATTCAAATCAAAAATATACAAAAATGTGTAAAATAATTTCTACTATTATATACATTTTAATTAGTATCGCAGTGTTACGCTTATATTACTAGTTTTTACTTTAGTTTTCCTTTTATAGTTTTATAATACTGTTAAAGCACCTATATTCTGTGTATGTAGTGCTTATTTATAATTGAAATTGCATGTTTATTTTCACCATGCTTGTTAATCTATAAGTATATTATTTGTAAAACACATGTAATTTCGTAGATGAACCTTAATAAATAAATAAATAAATACTTATTTTTGATACACGACAAACATTAGTAAAGTAAAAATATTGAACTTAAACTATTTTAATGGTTTTATTAATATTTTAATTCCCGACGTTTCAGGTTTTTGACGTCCCGCTATAAAAATAGTCAAAGATATTGGCCAAGTACCCTTTTTTTATTATTATTTAAATCCAATCTATGCAGAATGAGCTCAGAGTATCTTAAGAACTTGCTGTTGTGTTTGGTTTACGATTAAGTTTTATTAATCAGGGGATTAACCGGGGGAATGACCGGTTGGCGTAGTGGCAAGACGCTTGCCTCTCGCGCCGCAGGTCGTGGGTTCGATTCTCACCCAAGACAAACATTTGTGTGCATGAACATGTCTGTTTGTCTCTAGTCTGAATGTAAAGGACCACCAGAGGACGGGCGACAGCGTCCTTTTCTTAGTACGGTGGAACATACTGCGATCGCCAACCCGCCTGCCATTTCCCCCAATGATGCGATCAATGGGGGAGGCCTATGTCCAACAGTTGACAATCATAGGCTGAGGTTAATCAGGGGATAACATACAGGTGGCAGGACCCAGCCATCTTCTCTATTGGAATTTGGATGTTTTTTTTTTTATTTCAATAGTCCACGAATCATCCTTGTTAGGAAACGGTGTTCTCGAGAATTTGTGGTTTATCAAATCTTATATCTGTAATGGAGGGGGGTTAACTAAAAAGTGATTACAAACTGCAGTCTTCCTGGAGCGTTGGTGCTTAAAGTCAGCTATGTTTTCTTTTACCGGGGTTTTAATCGGTTTTTTTTTCTTTCAAAGTGCTTAAAACGTCGGGAAATACAAATTTAAAAATAATAAAATATTAAAAATTATAAATATAAAACGCCATAAAATCCATAAAACTCATTTAACTTCAATATCAAAGTATTTACGTAAATATATGAAGTGATTTCTACTCAAGATTTTTGTTCCTATTAAGCATACACTTGGTACGTAAAAAAGCGATAAAAGTCAGCAGCTATACCCCTATCTCATAAGCTTGAGTGATTTTGTTTATTTAGGGTTTTCTTTAAAGAATATGCGTTGAATGGATGCATATTATATTTAATACTAGGTTGTAAAACTTAACATAATATGCTGGCAACAGAGGATCGCATACCCTCAGGTAAATTTAATTTAGGGGTCGGAGCAATTGGCGGCGACGTATATCGGGTCGTATTAACACATCGTAAATTCAACCCTTAAGCACCACCAATAATTAAGATAGTTGGGCCCTTTTGAATCGCTCGCCCAATTAAGCTATTCAACTACTATTGAGGTCGGCTTAAGTAACGGGTTGGGGTACCTCTCTCAACAGGCAAGACCTTAAATGAACTACTGATATTGGATAAGCTTACTGTTTATATTTTCATAACAAATAGCTTTTTTGTTTGTAGATAAATATTCATTACAAAAGTTATTTTATTTAAAGAAACAACACTTACAAAGAAACATTGTTGATCTAAGATATTATGTACAAAATCTTTTAAGCACAAATACTTTCAATTTTCTATCCTATTCCACCTCTTTGAAACTGTATTATTTTAACATATATAGGTATATTTAATATATGTAGGCCTTAAGACTTTAATTTATGTAGCTCTACATGTTTTAAACAGTTTATCAATTTATGAAAATTGGCGTTATTTTATCCGTAGACAGAAATATAGACATTTCCTTTTCCTATTCAACCCTTTTCCCGTCAAATCCTTTTTCCCTTTCCTTATTAGAAAAGGGGGCAAGTGGAAGATAGGACTAAAATTAGACCTTCAGCATTTCACTACTCAAACGAAACTCAGAAAACTTCTACCCGCTGTCTTCTGTGACGTATTTCGTCGGTCGAGTGGGCCGTTCGTGCGACAGATGTTGTTGCGCAATCTACCACTGTTAAATTGCAAGATAGTATGGCATGTATAAATAACAGTGATACTTCACTCGATGCGTATTAAGTACTGGTAATAAAAATTTACTTGCCAATAATATATGTTCCATGTATGGTGTATGTTTATTATATTAAGGACTAAAAAAGTAAAGGACGTAACTATTTGTTAATTTTCATCTTACTAGAACTATAATTTCTAGATGTACGCTTTAAGTAAATCCATATAAATTTCCACATAGAATATAAATGACGTTTCAACTAAGTTCTTGAGCAAACATAACAGCATCTCCCTCTGATGTCTCGTCTGAGCAGACGATTTAAATCGAGTCGTATGGCGCATATTGTGTTATCTTAACGCTAATAGTGCGTCATACACCTTAAACATAAAACGACTCGTTATCGGCCTATCTGTAGTCGGCAAGACGTTGCCACACGTCGTCGGAGGCTTACTTCGAGGGGGTGGGACAGGGTAGGGGTGGAGAAATGTTAAAGATTATTGTTTGGAGTTAGCGAGGTGTAATTTAATTCAAAGACGTCCTACCTCTCTCTTAACGATGTTTGTTAGTCTTGGGAGTGACGCGTAATAAGATATCGATACATTGACACCATTATTCCTCTTACTAATTGATAAGCAAATTTAATTTTTGTCACTCAACCAATTATTAATAATAAATTAGTAAACCTTCATATAGCTCAATTACAAAAAACATTATATATAATATTTATATATTAGATTAACCCATACTCGAATAATTGTCATGATGTCAACTAAACATGAGTTGTGATTTTTAATGATGTGTATGTCTAGGGGTACGAATACTGAACGTGTCATATATTTATAACTTTGTGATCTAATCGCTTAACATAAACAGGCGCACCAAACTGAGGTTTTTCGAGTATAATAGACATTTTGGATAATTGGTTACAGTAAATGTTTAAATCGACGAACGCAAAAAGTCGTAAGTTGATAGAAAAAATATAATGTTTTTTTACTTTATATTTTCGTAAGCTATGTTATTTTATTTCGTATTTTGAATATTTTTTGTCGATATTACGTTCGTGAAGTATCGAGTCACATCCCAGTCAAGGTGGTGTTTATTAATCCTATATGTTAAGATTTTAATTGCGGGCATCAAGTGGCTTTGTATGTGAATAAGTCGCGGGGCCGGAGCGCGGGTTGTCTTTGTTTTATCTCCAACGCGCCGCGCGCGGTAATTGCATGGGGCTTGTCGATTTTGCCTCTCTCCTTCATGTTAAGAAATTTGTTTTTGCTACCTATTTGGGAGAGTACTTTAATGTTAACAATCTATTTAGAAACTGGAAACCAAAATGTTAATGTTTTTGCGTCAAGATTGGTTCCGTCGTGAGATTTTTTTTTTCAATTCAAATGTTGACATTACTAGATGAGGATGAATAATGAGCTGCTCATTATTTCTACTATTCTGGTAGTGCCATCGGAAATTGGGTCAACCCATAGCTAAATGCGCCAACGTTCTGCAAAATGTCTGTTACTGCCTTTCTATACTCATAGAGAATTCACCACGAAGAAAAAATTGTCCCCTTTGGGCGACATCTATGTATTTGGTGACCCATTTTATATTAGTAATTACCAATTGAAGCTCATATTTATGTTGTATTTGTTGAATATTGTTAATAATATTTATTAAATTTAAAGGCCGGCAACGCATCTGCAGTTCCTCTGGTGTTGCGGATGTCCATGGGCGTCGGTACACTTAATGTTAGGCGACCCGCTGCTCGTTTGCCTCCCTTATTCTATAAAAAAAAAATTAATGAATTATTTTTATTTACAATGACATATACACATATGCAAAATAATTATTCACTTACAAAGAATTATTTTCTTGGCTTATTCACCTTCTCTTCCTTTCTTCTGTATTCTGCGTAACTGACGTTATTCTGCTGGTAGTAAGCATCGTTATCAACAATAACAATTTGAAGTGTAATTTCTTTCTCCACGGTTAACATAAATCTGTTACAGTTACTGTTTTTACTTTATTTTCTATCAATTAGTGTTTAGATGTATTATATTTCGCTAGCAGATGTACACGACTTCGTTCACGGGACATTTATAAACCTAAAAAAAATCGTACGTTATTCTTTACATTTTTGTTTTAACCGACTTCAAAAGAATAAAGGTTCATAATTCAGTCGTATTTTTTATGTTTGTTACGGCAAAACTTCGTCATTATTATAAAAATCTTTTGTTGAAGGGAACATTCGGAAGTGTTCTATTTAATTCTAAATGTCATTGGACCGAAGATTTCCGAAGATATAATATTCTGGGAATAATAATAATAACATTCTGGTACATTATTCACACACGGCCATCTGATCCCAAACTAAGCAGAGCTTGTGCTATGGAAACCGGATAACTGATATACTACATATATTAATTCTTTTCTTTTTTTTTCAGACACAAGACAAACAGACATGTTCATGCACACGAATGTGTCTCCTGGGTGGGAATCGAACCCACGACCTGCGGCGTGAGAGACAAGTATCGTACCACTGCGCCAACCGGTCAGTCATAGACAGACTGCTTGGAAGATATACCGAAAGTTGATATATTGGTAAACTTAAGCCCTGTTTGGAGTTAATGATTATATATAAAATTAGTTGTTGCTCGCAGTTTCACACAAGTTCGTTACTTATTTTTTTAGCTACTTTTTAAGAAGTTGATTTCGAATATATTAATTTCGAGACTTGATAACATACGTCAAAAAGTTGTTATTGTCTACAATACCAGGGCAACTGATATTGAAGCAATCGATAATGAAGCTTTTTTTTAATTTCTTATCTATAAAAAAAGAAGAATTATAGGTGCAAATTTGAAGTCGTTTTTGTACTTGCTAAATAACGTTAAAACATTATTCAACATCACGATCAGTTTTCGAATTGATTCGCTAAATATAGGTAGAACCCGAAGCGAGCTTAGCCGAGATTGGGTTGCGTCTTTGTCGCAACTTCATGAGTCTCGTGGCGGTATTTGAAGTTAATGTGAAAACAACATTTATCAAGTTTAAACATTGAATCAGAATTGAATAAGTAAATAAAATATTGAATTACTGGATACTGACTGTGATATTATATTGTAAAATAATGCAAAGTCTTATAAAAATCTGATCAGTAGTTATTGCTTGAAAAAGTAACAATACAAAACAAGGATAGGTGATCCTTGTATCCTTACAAACTATCACATGTATAATGTTTATAGGATGTCTAAAGGATGATAACTAATTCGATTTTATTAGGCGTTTTGATATATATTTTCAATATTTATTTTTTATTACGTTAAGATTAATTTTAAATTATATTAAGTCTATACCATTTTCACTATCATAGACATGGTATTGCTTTTGTGTAATTTTTTTCTTTCTTTCTTATTACTGTACCATTTTATTTACTGGTACTCACCTTAAAGATTGCCAGATAGAATAAAACAATGATTTATGGTCTGTTTTTTTACCGCGATAAATAGTTGTCTTAGAGGCCGTAGGGCGGCTTGCGTTCATTTTTCCAAAGGTGGATATTGCCTGCCCTTTTTTGCTGATAAAGAAATGACGAATGAAGTAGATGCGGGATCGGTTATGGGTGCGAGAGTTGGATTTATGGGGTGATTTATTATTGTTGCGGTCCGCCACTCGGTTAAATTGCAATCTATGGACTTTTGAAACAGGAGCCGAAAAGGCATTTTCTTTTCCCTGTCACTTTTGCTCAAGTGGTTCGAGTTTTTTCCAGTATGAGTCAATAGCTGCATGATTTTTTGAGTACAATTTTGTGGATCTAGTAGGCACTATTTAAATTAGGTGGGGATATCCCTGAATTGATAGC
>DWLR01003161.1:0-14007 GCA_018246295.1 Papilio alexanor hazarajatica | reverse complement strand
GTTTATATTTAAACTTTAATGACGTTAACGTCATATTTTTGCGTCTATTGCATGTGATGTGCATAGCAAAAGAAAAAAAAAACATTTATTCCCGTCTATCTATCTGTCACCTATCATGGGATGGCTAGAGCGGTCAGTCCTACAAGTGATAAGACTACATACAAAATGAACGTTTATTTAGTCAAATTATTCATATCCGTCCCTTGTCGGTGGAGAAGCTAATGATGCCGTCATTAGATAATTCCGAAAAGGGTTCGGCGGAGATCCTTGAGTTTTGTTTTCTTTGTACCCTTAATGTTGCTAATTTAAACAGAATAGCTAGGAATTCGACTTTAATAAACAGAAGAGAAATAATATTATCTTTTTTTTACATTTGGATGCTCTGCCTCATGCCCCTTTAAACATTAATGTTATTTTATTTTATTCTGTTGTAAAATGACCCGACTTATGTAGCTTAAAGTTGATAAGTTTTTAGAAATATTTAATTTGAATGACGCGGGTTTTTTTTAATCATCAATGAAGTTCATGTTATTGTGATTTAATAATTGTAGATTAAAAATTAAAAACTCGCAAAGTTCAATCAAACTATCATTGTTGAGTGTTCAACTAGATGGATTCATTTTAAATGTTTAAATTTAATTTTATAAATTAATTGTTTTGATGGTGAAAAAAAACGTTAAGACATAGTTATAAAACATGATGAAATTCAGAACATGTAATCGTATCTACAGGCAAAAAGTCAGTTCGTATTTATATTCTCACAACGAACGAAGTTTTTAATCAAAATTTGAAAGGTTCCCTTCAAAATAAAAGAATTTAAACTCGGATCATATCTTTTAAGTGTTCAAAATCAATTCTCGGTAGCAATTTTTCGTTTTAACAAAATCTCAGCTTCGTGTCGGCATTAAATCTTGACGAATAGCCGACAGCGGGCGATGAGAGTTTAGTTATAAATTGACCGTCAATGTTTCTCACAGAACCTCTCAATAGTGGCGAGTTAATATATAATGAAATCCCCGAGGGGATTTTTGGAAGCTGATTTAAAAAATTAATATATCTACACGTTTATGACATTCTAAGAATTCAATGCTTATTGAGTTATCGGTACAATAATTTGGTTTCTTTTTTATACATAATAGTTTAATATATTTTCGTTGATTTTATGTAAATGAGGAACAGTACTTTAAGTTTTTTAAGATAGTTATGAAATTTATTCAAGTTTTTGTAAAAAAAACGATTAATTATTGCTATTTCTGATTAACCCGATAAACTTAAAAGATTCAACAAAGTCAGCATTTGCATTTTAGACATCTCATTCGCAAAATTCCAATTAAAGTTTTGTTGAAAAATAAAAATAAAAGAAAACATGAGGAAAACAGCTTTTTTTCGACAGCAGCAGGATACTCGACAAGTACAAAAAAAACAAGCAAACGTAACAAAGAATGCAAAGCAAATTTCCGAGAACCATGTACCCCATCTACCTAGAGTTCTCGGAAAAGGAATGCAGCCCGGCCCTTCGAGTTCGACTCGTCCAATACTTTCATGACCATTACATGACCTAGGAATTCACTTTGGACGCTACACAAATTAGAAACCTATAATTTATGGTAGAATCAAAGAAAAACGTGATAAAATATGTAAATTGTAAGGAGTATGAATGGATTTTTGAATTTATGAAATGAGTTTTTTATTTTTATTAAAATAAATCCAAAAATATGAAGCTAATAGTAAAACTCAAGCTACAATTTGATGTATCTAAGTCAAGTCGAGAGTCTTTTCAAGTAAATCCTATCAAAAATGTATTCAAATTACACTGTACTTACATATGCAAGAATTTATAAGTAACACAACCCTGTTAGAGCCGCTCTTAGTTTCTGATAAATTAATTCCTTTGGAGCACGTCCATCCAGTAAGGCAGGGGTCATTCAAAAGACGCTAATTGTAACTCGAACTAACCTGTTATTTTGGATTACATAGTCAACAAAACTCTGTCGAATTACTAGGGGAGAAAAATTTCCGTAGTTTTATGCTTTTCTCTGACTTTTAATTAGTCTCTGTTATGAACTATGTTAACTTAAAAGCGAAACTTAATAAAAATCCCTTACATTGGGACTGATATAAAAATCAACATCATCATGTCATCATGTTTTTAAAGACTATTAACCCTAAACATATCCGAATTTTAAATAATTCGAAAACGAAAATTAAAAAATGACTGCCAATCCCCAACCCTTAAATTACAGACAAGATTTTTTATTTATCTCCGTTGATATGATACGTTACTGTAATTAAGTTTTTAAGTGTTTAGTCGTGTTTCCACGACGTACCTATTCCAGAAGAGTCCCTTCCTGTTGTAATATTGTATTTGCCTTTATGTATTATATTATATGTATGTGTATTCGTATTATTATATTTGTATATATGCATATACGTATCAGATTTTTGTTAAATATTGATTTTCCTTTTTAATTAGTGCACCTTTGCCTTTTCTTCTTTTAATGCGTTGTCGACTATTAGAGAATGCATATAAGCATTAAGTCCGCCATTTGTACTTGTGTGCAATAAAGTTTTTTAATAAAAAATAAATAAATATGATATTGTTTTGAAATAATAACAAAAAATAAATAAAAAAGATGTAATAAAATTTTGTTGGAGAATTTAGAGGCAGTGTTCATAGGGAACACCGTGTATAGAGAGATGTTAATATAATATTTATATATTGTATATTAATGTTCATATATTCATCAGATTAGTGAAACACAATTCAAATTTATTTTAAGTGGACATGTGTTCAAAACGTACGAATACATATGTATGTTTAGCATTAGTCCATTCACGCTTATATTAAAAGTACACACTACGAAAGTAACTATTCTTAAATAACCATATATCCTAACACTGCGTTGTCGTTTTTATGCAGACCTGGGAAACATTCACTTGTTTCTATCATGTTTTTATGGTGCATGTTTTGTTTTACCGACCTGAGGCGCCCTGCAGTTAAATGGTTGTATAGAGCATTACCATTTACCACGGCGGGGCCCGTGCCCACTTATCTGTCAATTTATCAAGCCTTCGATGACTTCGTGCGTGGAGTACATTAGATATAACTTCGAATTAACGATTATTTCGCTCAGGATGATTTTATGAATTGTAAGATATTGCATTATTTTAAACCATTTGAATGACATTTTGAGTTTTTATAGTGGTAGGCGTCAAAGATGGATCGCCGAATGTTGTATGACCACATCTATGAATTTAAAAAAGAGGGAAGATTCAATTAGAAAAAGGAGAGAAGGAAGAAATGGAGCCTACGACACTGGCGTCGAAAAAAACATGTAATTATAAATTCTACTTCACGCTCGTATTCTCTAAGTGCGGTTGAAGTGACTTCCGACAGAAATTACGTGATTTTTACAGTCATGGATAGTTTTATTTAATGCTATCTTACTACGTATGTTCGTAGTGTTATTATCTTTGACTTGTTAATTAGTTAAAATTAACTAACGATTGTACAGCTCATTAAAAACTCGTTAAGTAGAATATTCCACGTTAGAATATTTGTTTACATTAACTGGCCACTATAATTATCCCGTTAGCTCTTAGGCAAAACTAAGTAATGTATAACATACATCTTTTTCTATACATAACATTTACAAACACGCTCATCAATCATAGGGATGGGCGCATATCATCAATTGCTAATTTACGTCGTCCTTTTTCGCTTATTTTTAATCTATAAATATATTTTAATAGAAATAGATTATAACTCCTTATTTAGAGTCCTTAAAAAAGTTCCTACTAATTTACCTTCATCAATTTTATCAGCATACAATGTTTTGTCTGCCTTTATTTATTTATGCCTCTTACATGGTCAAACTACCGGACCAGACATCCATCCAACGCCCCTAACATTTTATTACTTGCTTATCTCTTAGCAACATTCTGATCAATCTTCTATGACAGTAAATTCACCATCGTTCTTCTTTTTTAAAAAGAAATAAATTCTGTAAACACAGCAAATTTCTGCCTCAGCTGACATAGGTTAATTTAAACGAACCTTTTTTGCTTTTCTTATAAATCTGGATCGTAGTTCAGATTTTACAAGCAATTTCCCACGTCCACGACATCGGAACCAATTTCCAAAGGGGACCGTAGTTTCACAATCTTGACATGCGGAAACGAAAGCTTCTATTGGTCCTCAATGCAATGTAATATGTGTCATATGTGTAAATGTAATAAGGAGGAAAGAGAGTTTTAATGCGTAAAATTTAAGTTCAAATGTTTAAAACCTCTTTATCAATAGAACTATAGTATGAGATAATTTTTATCCTGTGTTGCGCCATAAATAACATTCAAATCTATTAATAAATGTTAAAATGCATATTAATAAAAATAGGATAGAGACTATTCGTATATCTATACTGTTGAAGGTATTTGTTCCTTCGATTCGATTCGATGACCTTATAAGGAAAAATTGTGATATTGTTCCAAGTTACCAGGACTATATGACGTTTGTGGAGATAAAATCTTCGAGTCGACTCACCTGCAGTTCGTTTAGCATGCTGCGCTCACGCTTCGGACAATAGCCCCCCGGGGACGAATGGCCGCTGATTGGCCAGGGACGCGCCGCCGCGCATTCTGATTACCCGACCTATTGCATATTAAAACTATGTAAATTCGTGTGGGGCCATAAAACGCCTGTAATTCTCCTGCAGGACACACGACCTTTCCAAAGATACGTTAGTCGTATGTGTTTATGTATTTTTTATTACGATAATAAATTAGCATTTACCTGATGACAAGTTTGTCAACATTGTCTCATTCCAGGGATCAAAAGGTGTATCGGCTTTATTGTATGGACTGTTTACTTCGTCTGCTTCAATACTAACCAAAGAAAACACATTAGTTCAAATTTAAGAAAAATAGCATGGGTCCCCGATATCATGGTTGATGGTTGGTTGCATTCTGTTTCGACAAAATAGAATGCAACCAACCATCTCAACCACTATAACTGTTTTTATGGTATACTTTGTTTTCAAAAGTTGTTTCAAGTTATCACAAATAATTTATTACGTTTGAAATAAATCAATTAGTAAATGAAAAAAAAAAACATTCGTTACTTTTACTTACTTAAAGTCAAGCTTATTTGAAAATAACTTGAAGTGTAATTAAAAAGTACGTAATAGTAAAAGTGCAAGCAAACGCCTCTTTCGTGTTGGGGGTCTTAATTTAATTTTGAGCTTGAAATTTTAATAAGTAAAGAGAAAGGTTGGCTGACCCTTCATATTAATAAAACAATTTTGAGATATAAATATGAAAGAAAAAATAAAACTGAAAATAAGCCCAAATTAATGTGTCCACACTTTGCAAGAGTTTTTGTTTAGGTGTTAACCGGGGTGTGTCGAAATGATTTTTTGTGTTCTTGAGGTCCGTAGGTACTATAGGCATTGTATATAGTACATAGTTGTACATTTTAAGGTAGATGTAAGATTATTTCTATTTGTTTTTTTTAAAGCTAGGCAATAATATTAACCAAAGAGTTTTGTTTATGGAAATAATATTATGACAAATTCCAATGTGTACTAAAATCTCTTTAGTATAAAAGTAACATTGTAGTGGATATTCTATGCTGATGATAAAAGCAGTGCTCAGGCCGATACCGCACACTGCATACCGATAAGGCGGCTAGCACAGGGCTGATAAAGGGCCCTCGTAGACATGTTCCAGGGAACCCGTGGGATACGTGCTTTATTAGAATAATAATCTGTAGAAGCCAAGAACCTTGACTTTGTGGGAATACACGCTCGAGTCTCGTTTGAACTTACTTAAAGTAGCAATTTTTCATTTGATAGTTTTTTTAAAGTACATACATCTGTTACTATTTAGCTTACTTAATTCGCCAGAAATTAAAACATTTCAACAACCTGTGAAATTTTGATGTGTGTCTAAATATTTGGTACTATATATGCGTGTAATGAAGAAGTTGACACATAGTGAATAGTGTTTAAAATGAAACAAAAAACTAACGACACTCTCTCATGACGCATTCGTAGAAGCGTACGCCACTTGCTCAAACTGCTGCCTGTCATTCGATCTAACAATGGCAGCAATGTCCGAGAACGATGGCATTCTGTAAAGGCGAGCCCGATTTCAAATATCATATTATCTAGATTCTTATTATGTTGGCTTTAATGAACCTACTTGAGCTCTTGTATACATTTCAATGGTTTGACACATCTGTATTGGTATCATATAGACTGATATATAATAATTATAGCTACGGAAATTTCAATACAGTAAAATCTCCCTATTCGCGCGGTATATGTTCCGTAAATATGCCGCGAATACAGAAACCGTGACTATGGAATGGTAATTTATATGGGATTATAGGGGATACGTTCCTAGGTGACAAAATAAAAACTGAACAGATCTGCGAATAAAGAAATCTTTAGCAGCGAATATAGGAATTGCGTCGTATTTTTTTTAATCCGCGAATAGTAAAATCGCGAATGAAGGAAGCGCGAATAAGGAAATTTTACTGTATTCTAAGCGTCTTATTCTGTAAAAACTACGGAAATGATGTCAAATCACGTTTTATAAATTGCTTATCATGTTTCGATGTATCTAAAACTATCGACTTTTTATAATTAATTTTCAATCAAACTCTAAACACCATGTCCCTTTGTCTCCATAAGGCCCAATGTATGTTTATACAAATTAAATTTTATTCAAAACGTTTAAACGATTTAAACAAATATACACAGTATATTACATGCGAAAGTAACTTGCACTTATATACTAGCTTTAGTTCGTAACTTCGTCCGCGTGGAATTCAATAAAAACTGTGTGTTAATTTCGCAAATCTTTATTTTGTATTATTCGTAGCATGCCAATACGAAGATTAATCTTATTCTTTTTATTTGCGAGTCGATTTGTTATTTACCTTTTAGATTTTGGAATTATAGTGCAATCTTTTTGTAACGAAAACTTTTGTTTTATTGTTAGTTTTCAAAAACGAAGAATGAAAAACAACCAGTAATAATTTTACAGATGTACTTGAAAAAAAATCGTGTTAATATATATTTCAAAAACATTGGCCTGGCTTTTTTTGCTGTTAAGTTTTAAAGTTGGCTTTAAACTGGTAATACGATGGATGGCAACTGAGATGATCGTTTCTTAGACAATGTAATCCAAAAGTAACAGATGTTCTAGATAATTAATAGTAACAAAAGAAAGGTAGCTATTTATGACCTTGGAAATTGAGCACCAAAAAAATTAGTTAACGCATTTCGCAAACTGATTTACAAACAATAATATTGATAGTAAAGATTTCAAGTTGCTGGCGAAGGACCATATTTTCTATTTATATTTTTGTCTTTATTTATTTTAAACAACAAGGTTTATTCGTAACGATAAATCGACAAAAATAGTAAGTAATTATGTAGATAATAATACTGCAATCTGCGCCTAATTAAATTGTGGTTGTTACCTGAATTATAAGTTTAGATTATGTTGTAAGATTGCTTTAAAAAATCAATTTTAACAAAGAAAACAGCATTATCCTTTTTCGTTGTTACAATATGGAATAATATTTTTAAAAAAAGTATCCGTATGTAATATATTCATGAATAAATTTTCGAACCTTTTTCCGGGCATATTCACGGCTTGATGTGTTTGACCCGGGTGTGACACACAACGAGGTCGCAACTGAATAAACAATATAATTTCCATGGAATCTCTATTCAAGATTAGGATGTACTTAGCTTTTAGAGAAAAAACTAGAATTATCTCTATTATTAAACAGTATAATAAACCATGCGACTTGGATTCTCTTCGATTAATTTTAAGAAGTGTCATCAAAATATTGTCATTCAATAATTCAGTTTCTTATTTTTAATTGCGATAGAAATAATAACCTCAATATATATAGAATGTTTGATGATTATGCCTATGTATTTTATTAGTTTAGCCTATTAATTATGTCACAACATATTATAAAAAAAACACGTCGAAGTCCTAGTCCGACTCACTCGTAAATAATAGATATATCTATCACTTACGAGTGAGTCACAATAACAATTTATTCTAAAAAAAAAATCAATTGAAAATCGTACGTTATTCATAACGGTATTTTTTCGAATTCAGTATTAATCTTTATCCAAATAAGCATGTTAGTAATTTTGACAAATAGTTTAAATGATATATAGAAATAATTAAAACAACGCTCATCGGAAAATCAACAGCCCTTTTGTTTGTAAATTTTTACACAATTTTCAATAATAGATGAGAATTAAGGAGGAGGTTTTCGAAGATTTGATGAACTTACCTAAAAAATTGCTTAAAATTATGACTAATTTTTGAAACACCCATAGGGCGGTGTCCGAAACAATTTTGGGTATAATTTGCTCTGCTATCCGTGCAAAGCTGAGGCGGATCGCTAGTCTTATATAATATAATCTCTCATCGTCACAAAACAATGTAACGTATTTAATTTTAAAAGCCATGTATATTTATGTTAATTTTCATTGGTTATTTTCGCTTGCACGTGAAAATATATCTAAAGGATAGAAGGAATTGTACAGCGTTATTGTTCATCTAGCGCACCTGGAATTAAAAAAATGAACATGCTTTTTCATTGCTGCGGAATATTCCAGTTTTTTTTTTCTATTCGCGATACAAACGTGCCGTGACCTGGAATGAAAATCAGGATGCCACTTGCACTTCAATAGTGTGGATACATCAATTCTATGATATACTAGCAACCCGCCCCAGCTTCACTCGGATAGATAGTTTTAAAAAATTACAAATAATGTATCCAAGGTTACTCGCTCATAAAACTGCTCCGTATTTAATTTACAATGAAATATTTTCCCTTTATAATATTAATATAGTCATATACATATATAGTATCTTTTTATTACTAAGCAAAAAGAAAAGAGTAGTATTTAGTAATGGTATGCCTATTGAATATGTATTATTAATTTGATATCAAAGTTTCAATCTAGATTTTAGAGGATTATAAAAAATAATTTCTAAATATTTAGCATAACGTTTCCAGCTAGTTTAATCAGCTTAAGTTGTTTAGCCAACAGTGATAATTGAAATTGAGTTAAACTACGAATTCGGTAACTACATTTTATATAATCTAATCAGATTCTAAGGCTGCTTAGTCGAAAGCTTAGCAAATAAGCCGCTTAAAATATAACTATTATAAAAAACTAGGCTGTTAAGTTGACCTCCCCTCATTAAGCAACCCTTCTTGTTAAGTTATGTGCGAAGGTCAAGTATCACTTGTCCGTGAATTTTTAACAAATTACAATTATGTGTGGCGTCGCTCGGCGCGTGACCTCGCAAGCCTCACGCGCTAATAGAGGCTGCTTAGGTAAAGTTCATAAACCCGAGGAATGGAATGGGACGCTGTTTGGTCAAATGTTTTCTATTATCACTCGTTTTAGTAAGCCGTCTGAGTGTTTAGGGTAAGTTATAAAGCATGTTCTATAAATAATAATGCACTATCATGGTGAGAATAAATATAAATGCGAGTAATTATTGTGTGGAAGTAGACGCTTATTATATTTCAGTAACTTTTTATAACGAATACTTTTTATAACAATTAACATAACAGAACTTACGCACACTTAAAACTTACGCTATCTAGAGGGGTAGACGGAGATTACAAATTTCCTTTTGGCATGATTCTGGAACACCTCTCTCGCCTCTAGTACATTCATACGCATACATACTCGAATACGTGCTCGCACACATGCTCGTCGATTACGATAAATCCTTATGTCACCTTTCTTTAAGATATATTTTTTTTTTTCGATCGATATACTTTTTTCATAGTACTCCCCTACCAACGCTATCTTTCTCTTTTGCAACATAGACATAGAATATATAAAGGCTTATGATAAATCACTCAAGCTGTGTTAGTTAATATAATAAATTGGATTAACTTTTAATATATAACTTAAGTAATATAAAAAGGTACTTTAAGCTAATTTAAGAGTTAGGTTAAGTTTAAATTTAGTATGAGCCTGCAACTCCCCGAATACATCGTCGCCAGAAAACTTGAAAATAAACGCAATTTTAATGTTTCGCTCAGTCTACATGTTTTCGTTGTTCGGGTTCTTGTTATTTCTTACTTAAAATTTATTTACACATAGAGCAGCTTTTATAGTATAATGTCGGTTTGGAGATTTTTCTACACTTATTTAAAAATTTAATACAACTCAACTTGCATTGAAGTTACTCTTGCAAGTGATTGCCAGGCATTAACACTGTCTGCTAATTCGCACTTCCCATTGGCTTGGGTTGCTTTCATCCCACGGGAACTCTTCCGCTTGCCGCATCGAGTCGGTATTGTTTAAACATCCACTTACTCTATAACATACGTCTATTGTCTAATGATCACGTGTTCATGTGAAAATTTACGAGCTTTTTATTGTTTCAACATTCCAGCCGACTTCCTTTACATGGCAAAAGTTAGATCTATACAAAAACATGGGATGCAATCGATTATATATTACATCGTCAAGTGTTGTGTTAGAGTGTGACATTTCATAGAGGATAAACTAAGGAGGTATCAAGGAAAAGTTTAAACGTTACGACACGCTTTTTTCATTTCAACATTGGGGTTGTTACGCATATTCCCATGAGAAAAATGATTATTAATCCGTTAAGAGCTCTGCTTTTTGCTTAGAGTAAAAATTATTTAAGATGTTGTTTATTAATTAATCATTTTGTCGCTGATGATGAAGATGTTGTTTATTAATTAATCATTACTCGCTAATACAAAGCGAAGGCTCGAAGTGGGAAAATACTAGAATTGATAATGTTTTTTGAAAAACTTTTTACTGAATAACAAAACCCACTTTAAATTTGTATTTATGTCATTTAGGCACGGTACGTCGTATTACAAATCCATTAAATACAAACAGGGCGCGTCTTGAATCTACCAATACGTCTATTTACAGTCTATATCTTGGGAACCCAAGGTACCAACTACATTTAAGATTAAATGGGACCCACTTGTAAATGCCCTATTCCCAACATAAAAAAATTGAAGTCGGTTCGCTAATGATGGAATTCTGAGGTGACAAACATAAAAAATACAAGCGAATTGCGAACCTCTTACTTCTTTGAAATCGTTTGAAAATATTATTAGATCTTAATAAATTTCGAAATAAATAATTGTTCACAAAGGATACATTTTTGTAATAAGTTGTAAGTATTTTATATACGTATCAGAAAGAGATATCATAAGGGATATATTTATGTACATATATTGCATGAAATTACTGCATTGTGTCGCGGTGCTACGCGGAGATATAAACGATGTCGTTATACAAAAAGTAATTACATTCAGCAATAACTTGATAAATAAATAACTGGTACAAGTTAAAAAGGTAATTTTTAAATTAATACCGAAGTCATGTCTGGACTCCGACAAACTCTATAGATATAAGTTATACCCACAGACTCGGTTACAGTATGATTAGTGATAATATTTTGGAGCTCTGTGCGGTTATTTTTGCGTTTTTTATATACATACGTCTACACATACTTACTTGTCACTTTGTACATAAATACTCACATTAATTCACCATCTGTCAAAAAACTATCTCAAAGCCAATGAATGTTGACCTTTCTAAAATGTTCGTTCGAAACATCCTTGGTAAAAAATAGTTTGCAGCCAAATAGCCATAGCAAAGATAAAGTCAGAACATACTGTCGAATATGTTATGCACTCTGAGCTATAGTTTGCTCGCTACAATATCGATGCCTTATTTTCTTCGCCATATCTCAGTTCAGATATCGAAATGCGATATCAACGGCAAATTACACGTCTCAATCCGTTGTACATAATGACCAAAGTAATGGAAATTCGTTCTTGTCGTTTACAAAATAAGATCGCAAGTTCAACATATTTCTAGATTGGCGAAATCACAACAGAAATATTGGAACTCAGCCCTACAAGTAAATGGAGTGTGAAAATTATGATAAATTATTCAGTACGTCAGAAAAATGAGCTTATGTTTATTTATAATGTTTTTTTTACTTTCTCTACGCCATCACTCGATCAGATATTAAAAAGTTTGTATAATAATTTAAAGTTATTTTACATACTGTTTTATGTACATCCCAATATGAAATACAGTAAATTTTTAGCAAATAAATAGAAAACTACTAAATAACTACATACAAATACAATAAAACCTACTTAAAAGGCACACAGAGATATTAGAATCACTTCGGAATTTCGAAAGCGCCGCAGAAGCTTTGCGCAGAGGCGCAAATTGTCTTCACAAACAAGGCGCACGTACTCCGCGGCGCAATGCGAGCAAATGTTAACACAAGGCTCAGGTGGATCGTTTTGTTCCGTTACAGTTGTTCCAATAATAGCATATTTCGTTCCTTACTTTCAGCTAACAAAGCTTACTTGTGTGTGGTAATATAGGCATGTATCATTTATTTTGAGGAAAACGTGTAAATACTACGGGTTTATATAAAATGTAATCTAATAATATCATCTAATGTAATCATTAAATATGTATTCTTGCCCGACTAACATGAGGGTAATGTTTTTCTAGAATATGTATGTATATTTGTATGTATGTCCATTCCACTGTGACTTTCTAGAGATTAAAGGACTTGACCGATTTTGTTTTGCTTTTTGTGCGTGTGTTTTTTTATTAATCATCAATTATATTGAAAACCGGACGGACCGGTTGGCGCGGTTGGTAAGATGCTTGCCTTTCACGCCGCAGGTCGTGGATTCTATTCCCGCCCAGACAAACATTTGTGTGCATGAACATGTCTGTTTGTCTTGTGTCTGGATGTAAAGATCACCGGAGGACGGGCAGCACCGTCCTTTTCTTAATACGGTGGAACATTGCGCGATCACCAACCTACCTGCCAAGCGTGTCGATTATGGCACATTTCTCTCCAATAATGCGATCAATGGGGGAGGCCTATGTCCAGCAGTGGACGAACATGGACTGACATGGACGGATGATATTGAAAAATAATTAATAGACGCAGTAGACGGATAGCGCAAACATGAAACGAGGACAAGCATATACTCGGGAAATTTAACATTATAAGTTAACTGAGTCTCCTTTAATTACGCCGCCAACGGTAAAACTGTTTGCCACACGTTTTTGTTTGAAATAGTTGAGTTGAAGTTAAGAGGGTCGCAAACATCCACAACAGGAATATAATTTGTATTAATATTGAGGCGGTCGTTGCTTATGTAAATAATAAAAAATTAAAATATTTATATTTAAAGATGTAACCAATAATTACTGCATGATGAAATCATCACTAGTGCCAAATCAGAAAAGAAAGGACTATACTTAAAACATTTTAACTAATAGAATATGTATATTCTAGTAATCTACAAATATTCTAATAATTTATATATATTCTAGTCCACAATTCTAGGAATCCCGTCCACTGTACAGGCACAAGCTAATCGTATTATGAGTCGCGCAGAAATTCTACGACTTAATCCTTTACAGCTCTTCTAAACCACTTTAATAATTATGACTTAAGAGCTGGTATATTTCCATCATCAATCTAAAATTGCAAATTAGCACAGAAATGCTGCTTATTACTGTCGTCACACTTCAGTCAAAAATTGATTATTAATATAAATACACCTCAAATGTTTTTACAAATGGGGAAGGGATTGACTCCTGAAATACAGGACAACCTAGTTTGAGAGTCAAGGCTCTACTAAAATTGTATTCAGAAGAGTGTTAAATAAGGCATTTATTTATTTAAAGAAAAAAAAAAACAAAGATTGCGGCAAACTTCTTAACGTTAGCCGTAGTAGTTAGGGAAAGTTTGTGCATTATACACAATAAAATGGAACTGTAATTTTGTGATCATGTATATATATTTAAGAGGAAATATTATGTATTTCGACCATCTATGCAACGAGACAAAGAAATTCGCATCTGTCAAGTCAAGGTTCATTTGTCCAAGAGATTAACCAGCTAC
>DWLR01003160.1:0-14013 GCA_018246295.1 Papilio alexanor hazarajatica | reverse complement strand
TTCTCTAAGTTTTAGGAGCTCAGCTATTCGGACGAAATCATTATAACCGAATACTCTATTATTACAACATTGACTGAATTTTTTCCGTACAAACACATTCAAAAGAGGCAACCGTTCAAGCGATTGTACCAATTAAGGTGGAATACCGTCAAGAAACGCGACCGTACCTATGTTGATAACCATAAAATAACTGTTTTTTTTTTGTTCATGTTGTTCTATCTCTTATATATTATATGAAAATGTTCAGTTTTATTAAATCTCCCAAACTAGTAACTATTTTTAAAAAATCAATAGTAAGAATGTACAAGTGGAAAAATGAAATGAATGACACCTCATTCTTTAAAATCGGCCAAGCATACACAGGACATAATAAAGCGGACATACATACATATAAGCATACATGCAAACAAACATACATACAAACGGTCAAAAAAGATTGACAAAAGAAGTTATATTCGTCTTTTAATATTTACTATTTAAAATCAATACAACACAAACGATTTTTGGTTACGTTATAAAAGATAAAAAAAGAACTCGTTTAATCAATGCCAACAAGGAAAAAAGTATTCGAATTTGCAAAGGAATCTTATCGTTGTTGTGAGAAAATCTTTTATTTTCTTTGATTCGTAGCCTCGCTTGATGCAGGTCAATGCACGAAACACATCCTATATTATACTAAAATCAATAATAAAGTAAACCACAGTATAACTAAAATGTGTTTCTATGGAAATTAAATAATTTTTTGAGATTTTCCCTACGTATAGACTACTTTAGACTTTACAGCACTCAAGGTCCCGATGTTGAAGTTGCTCACAAAATATCGTCTTTACAATTATTATTTTTACTATCTAATAAGAATGAGCCTACTCTAACTTGAGTTGTGTAAGAGGTAAAGATTATTTATCGAAACTACTTATTTTAATACGTGTGGTGGCGTTGCAGTCACGTGACTTTGGTGACAAAATATCGGTCGGAAAAGCTGCACTTTTGCGTCTACATAAATGACGCGTGTAGATTTATAATTTATAAAAAAAAAATAAACTCTTGAAATAATGAAGGAAAAAAAATAATCGACGTCAACTTCGAATTTAAATTCCAACGTAATTCTAAATTTAAAACGAGCCGAAACTTTTCAATCCAGTCCAACGCTTTATTAAAAATTGTTTGACCAAATTATTCAGGCGTTTCCTGGCGGGCCATTAATAAAAAAAAGGAAAAAAAGCTCAACCGGGGGAGCTTTAAAACGTAACAACGGCTCCGCTGTGCAAAATCAAAAGTCATTAGCGTCCAATAAGTTAAAAAGTTAAGCGGCAGGCAAATAATAAATCATTTTTTATTTCATCTCCATACCAATTTTTCTGAGTCTCTCTTTTTTCATCAATTTAACACGAACAAAAGTGGCACTCAATTGTGAGCTTTATATCCCTGACGTGTTCTCTTTTTTTTATAACTGGCAATCCGTTTAATAATTTGGTCCAATCGGCGCGGCCGTCCGGAGCCCGCGCGCCGCCTCCGGCCCTCCTATTGGCAGAGCCCGGTCACAGATTGTGCGATGGCGGGAAACGGATTTAACTTAAGGGCATCTCATTCTTGCGATGGTAACGCACTAATGATGAGTGGTTCAATATCGATATCTTATACTAGCCTTAAAAAAGGTCATAAATAAGTTTCAAAATTGTAACAACCGTCAAGAGATTCGATTAGCAACTAGCTTAGCGATTTAGGTTTTTAGTATTTCCATTTATGAAAAACAAAAAACATTTCCCACGTTGATAACTTCCCACAATAAGCCCCTTAAAAACAGATAGTAATAGCCATCGTCTCGTATTTTTTTTTTTAAATTGACTTATCTGGAATGCAAATACGCTTATGCTTGCCTGACTGGGAATTTATCATAAGAACGTGTTAGATTTGACTGTTTATCTATTTACTAATATTTTTACTAAGATCCTATTACCATCAGTCAAGTATCTGTAACTCTAATTTTCATCTTTCTTGATACTTTATCAAATGTCTTATTGCCGGATTGTCTTCAGAGTCTTTACTTTTATCAAGAAAAGAGCCTCCATAAGAGCCAACAGCGCATCTACATTTCTTCTAGTCCTTTTTTTTATTCACTTAAGACTTTTAGCATTTTAGGGGACTCTGCGTTTTTACGATTTTATCCTGAAAATTTATCAACGCGCGCACATCACTAATGCAAGTTAATTGAGACGGACCGCATAAAGTTTAGCGGACGCGATCGAGTCTCGCCGCCGACTCGAGTTTAATTCGGCTCCAATTTCAACAAACTGTCTCGGCTTTGTACTCAATCGTGACCGTCTATCTTTCTTTTTTTATCTTTATACAAACTACCCACCAAACTTAATTAGATTTTTTTACCTTATTTATATATATATGACAGGGAGGGGTAGATAGAGAGTATGTAAACGTACATTTTTAAAATTCTACCTTAAATAATGTGCCACTCGCCACTATTGAGTCAACACTCAAAGCACCCGGCGATTTCGTCGTGGAAAAGAAATCATAGTGGAAGGCAAATTTTTATATTATATACATAAGTTAACGATTGAGTGGCTGTGAATTATATTTGCTTCCTTCCCGTGATTTTGTGAGCGATCCCTTATCCGATTTTACATAACATCGGTTAGGGAAAATCGAAGGGGAATAAATGGACATATGATTATATATAATTCAGTAAGAAATTTGCTTAAAATAATGTAGAGGATATTTTATAAATGTTATGTAATCAATATTTGGGCGACAAATTATTGACACACTTAGCGTCTTATTCCTAAAAAGATGGATCCACTTTTAATTAGGTAGCTTATTTCTCTTTAGGTAGATAGTAGATTCACTTAGGAAAATAAGGGGGTCAGTTAAAGAATGGTATTGCCGAAAAGTTCTATTAAATCATAAGGATGAATTGGATATAATTTTCCACAACTTGTTCTGCAACTCCTGTCGATAGATACATACTCATGCATAATACGAGATGTGAATCATAGGACGTCATGAGCCATACTTGATAAGAGTACGAAAAAATTAACGCCATGAGATAAAATAAGATACAAGATTAACGAGAGCCCCAGTTCCAATATTGTTCCACTTAACGGGGGAAGGGTTGGTTACAGAAGTAGAAATATTGTTTTTAATTAAATACTACTTTTGTAGTATATCAACGAAATTTACGTAACCATTTAAGGGTGGATTTCAGTCATTTGTACCAGTATATCAGTGTCGTTTGAAAGTTAATTCCATAAATACATTGATATTACAACTCGAAGCTTAATATCACCATAATAGCGCTCGTTACAAAATGACACATGAAACACAAATTACCTGGATATCACTAAACAGTAATATTATTCGATTATACACCATAACTTCACGGAATTGAGTTTAATTTGGAGTAACGATAATTATAAATGACAACTACGTGAAACAGATTAAATATGTCTCCAATTTTCGTGTAATGACAGGTTGTTGTTGATGAGTGAATGCGTTTAGAATTGGATTGGATGAGTTATAAACAAAAAGAAAATTTTAATGTAAATAACGTAACCTTATATACTTTGAATGTATGCATTTTTTTAAATACAATTCAATAGTCTGCCAACCAAATTACTTCGATCATGCCGCATTTAACAATGCTAGTAAGGCTTCAAATTTGTCTGGATTTTACGCCTATCGCCTTATGTCGTACACAAACTTTCGTTTATTTATATAAGTTATTTATTGTATAAAATATGGAAATTAGATAATACAAACTGGCCAATGACCATGTAACGAACAATGAATAAAAATAGTGATTAATTTTTAAAAGTATTTAAAAATATCAAGTCAAAAAATGTTTTTGCCCAATGCTGTATTCATTTTCAAATATAGAATTAGACGCCATCTAACGGTGAAAAGCAATCCAACTAAAATACACTTTTCAACACGAGATGGCACATTTAGTTTTAAATTTTTATTACCGAAATCTAAAATATCATAAAAGGCAACTGTTAACGTTGATTAAAAAAGCATATAAGCCTTTAAATTTTCAAAAATGTAATTGCCTTAACATGTAATTGGTTAGAACAAAACATATTTTTTTTAGACTTTTTGATCGCGCTGAGAGATTTTGCAAAACACAAATATTTTTGGAGTGTACCGCTAGATGACATCGTAGCTAAAAAATACAACTTGCCGAAAAGGCGGGAGTATAAACAAACTCGTTGAGGTGTGCGACGCAACAGTACGTGAAAATATAGTCATTGTATGTATTTATACAAGCTGTCCCGTAATAAGTGGATAATCCTGGACCCCTAACATCAGATCTATTACACACTTAAAATATCCACAAAAATCAAGGAGGTACCCAAATTATTAAGCTTTAAAAAACTTTTTTTAATTTACTGTACATTAGATACACCATAGAAAAATGTTAAACGTATTAAAGAAAACTATTAGATTTTTTAAAACAATGTTTATTTTTACAAAAATTTTAACTGTTTTCATTTATCACTAAAATAAAATTAAAATTAAAAAAAACGTGCTCGAAGTAAAACTAGTTGCAATTAATTGCAAACATTATAAAAGATCGTAAAACTTTTTTTATTGTAGTGTTTACCTAAGAATTAAGGTTGCCATTTAATAAATCTTAATTTTATTTAAAAACCCTGATATTACATATTCGTTAGATTTTATATATTACGAATTTTATATATTCCTCTATTCAAGCTACTGGAGGTGACCGTTGACGAACATTACTCTCTTAAAATAAAATAAGAAAATATTTAAAAAATAAATGACACAGTAAATAACAGCGGTCTTTGAAAAATACACTACAACATCCATACGTTGATCGCAAATAAATTAAAACATAATATTTTTTAAATCTATTTTAGGGTAAATATTAGGTAATATTGAGTAAGTGAGGACTTCTATGCATATTCATAAAAAAAATAACAATGTTAGAAAATGACCCCATTTACGCAAAATTTTTCGTAAATTCTTAATTATTCAAAAAAAAATTAAGCTGTTTCATATATTACCACAGTAACAACGACATTTTAAATGAAAGAATTCACTATCAATTTCATAATTATAAAAAATGATCCCATTCATCTCACAATCACACCAACACAATTTTTTCGCACATTATAAATTTTTGAGAAAAAACTAAATAAAACTTGCAGACGTTCGCATAGTAAATAAGTCAGACATTTTGTAAACAAGTCTGAAATTTTGAATTGTCTAGTATTAAGTGCTGCCATCTATTGTAACATGTTCTAAAACTAAGTAATCGATTTTCGAATTTTTAAAACAGTAAAATTACAAAAAATCGATTATCGAATTTTATCTCACTAAAGCTGAAAAATCGATTTTCGATAATTTTAAATAAACCTAACCTATTCTTTTTATTTTATTTAAAATTAATCAAATCTTACCTAACCTGTTCTTATTAATTAATCTAACATAAACTATTTTTATTTCACTTAAACTGAATCAAACCATTTTTTAGGTTTGGTTTGTAAAAAATAGGTTAGGTTTGGTTTTGTTATTTTTGGTGAGTATGCATAGAAGTCTGCACTCATGCAATTTTACGAATTGTAATTTCTGTAATATAGTAGTTGACAAGACGCAACTTGTTATTGCATCGAATTGTCATTTTTAAAATGTTATATTTAGTTGTGAATATTCAGGATCTATCATAAAATTCATAAGTTAATTGTGAAAAGTGATATTCGTAAACATACCTTTCTTTGAACTATAGTTTTTACAACATTTTACAGAAGAAACCATTTTTTTTTTATTGCAAACATGAAGATTTTGAACACGTGAAAATTGACTGCTGAATTACGTAGAAATCGACGAAGTCACCAATTGGCCTTTCATGTGGCTTCACTTTTGGACACCAAGTAAGGATATTATTTGCATATTTAATTACGAACAAACTACAATCAATTTTCATATAATTCTGTGTCGTAATAACACAACATATATTAGTTCACAATTTAACAAGATATATTAGTTCACAATTTACGATACTTTAAAATACCGTGAGTGAAGTTATAAACTAACGTACTTTATATTTACGATAACAGATACGCAAAAAAAAAAATACAAACTCGGCAAACAACAATTTCACCATTCACGTTTTCTTCTATGTTTAATTCTTCATAAAAACGAGAAGTATGTGTACTTAAAAAAAAATAAACGGTTAAGGATTTATTTAAATTAAGATAAACAAAAAAGGGCTTTTATTTTCACATAGGCTTTTATTTATACTTTTTATATTTTAGTGTACAAATTAACTTATAGAAATATTTCAAGATGAAATATCAAAACAAATCTTAAATAATATTTTACAGTTTTTTTTTTCAGAATTAAATCTTTTTTATTCACAAGGCCCGGCTTATCGTTGACAATCTCAACAACAAATTTTGACATCGCCCTTTACAGTTTCGAATCGTATTACTGAAAAACTTCAAAGAGGGTTTCTTGACTCGGTTCCGTTTTATACCTTTTAGATTGTATCTCCAAATCTTCATTATGGTAGTTGCAGGGAGCGTAAAACTGGAAAAATATAAAGACATTATTAATAACTATTTGTGAAAATAAAAATAGATCTATACTAATATTATAAAAAGAAAATATTTGATTGTTTGTTTCGAATAAGCGGCCGTAAATATGCATTGTAAATCGACCCTTAAAAAGAGATTTCGGCTTCGTAGAGCGTTAATACTGTTACACAAAACAATAAAAATCACATATGTTTTTTTTTATTTGTCTGTCTATCTACGCGAGCGAATCGACCGACCGCAGCTGGGGCGGGATACTAATAACAAAAATATATAACTATAAACAAGTAGTACGTTGAAACAATTCCTAGACACAAAAGTACGTCGATTTCAAAAACACCCAATGTATAACCATGGATGTGTAAAAGTGTATTATGACCGAGTAATCTAATTTAGCTTAATCTATATTATTAAAAATCAAGATTATTATGTTTGTCTACTCTGCATTCCTTAACCATTGATGAGACTGTGATGAAACTTTGGTTAAGGTACGCAAAAATCTATCATCGTCTTCCTGTCCTTTCCCCACTTGCGTAGGGTCGGCACAGTATGTACTACTCTTCCATATATCCTAGACTCTACTGTAGGCCATACTGTTACTGGTTTTGACTATAATTTTACAGCCGCCTGCCTGACGCCGACCCTCCTCGGGAATATACTTATATGAGGTATTTAATATGACATTATGAAATAGCACAAAACACAAAATTTGTCTCCGCTCATACAATATTAAAAATCTGTATAATATCTAAAAATAAAAAAGTGTTTTCTCGACCGACAGGAACGACACTTTTTGCACTATGCTTTGATACTAATATTTTATATTTATTTACTTGGTATTACATCGCGTGCCGCGTTCTCTCCCTTCTTTAAGAATAACTGCAAAGCTCAGTTGTTACCCTCACTCCGTGGACGGACTTACCCTGTCATTGAATGGCTTGCCATCTAGCAGATACTTGAGTTTGATCAATTGACAGGGGCTCAGGATGCGTTCCAAGACGTTGGCGTCATTCCTGTTGCCGTCGCGTTTGCCGTTGGTCCAGCCGCGCGAGTACTGGAACGTCTGCGCCGAGACGGTGGATACAGTAATGAACATAAGTAGTATCGTCATGTTGGTCACCATCGTGCGATCTGTAAATAAATGTAACAATGATACATGTGTTCTTTAGGGCGACGGTGTATTTAAAATTGATTAACGTTCTATTTTAGGTCTGGTCGCAATAGTTAGTAAAAAATGTTTTCTTATTAAAAAAAAAAATCTTATGAAGAAAAAGAATAAATATCTTGCAATGCCACATGTAATAAAAAAAGAAACTAAAATATCAAAGCTAAGTGCAAAAAGTTTCATTAATAACGAAAAACTTATTTTATTTAATCAGAAACCCTAGCGGCCGTCTTCAGAACTAACTACCAGGTTTTTTGGTAGTGTATTACTAAGTTTTATCACAATCTGATCAATGGATAGAGACGCATAGAGGACAAACAATTATTATTATTTATATTGATTGAGTAAAATATATCAAAGGAACAATAAAAAAATGTAGTTTCGTAATCAGATCGTGAATAAGTGAACTATAGAAATAGATAACGTTACATAGGGAGGCGTCTTTTCGTTAGCGTTTTAAGTGTCGGATATCAAACAATCATTTTTAGTCGCTTTTCGTTAGAGTTCCCCGTGTAACAAGGCTGGTTTTATTTACAATGTGGGCGATGTACAAAATTTACAAGTCTGTCTGACGCACTACGGTGTATTGATTATTTTATGACATTGGCATTGCATGGTTATAGGCTAGATAACATCACGCCAGGACTCTAAGAAGCCTTAGCAGGGCACACCGGCTATATTTCTAGCTTGCAGTTATTTTCCTTTATACTCTACTTCTAAAAGTCCTGGCGTGATGTTATATAGCCTATAACCATTAAATTGGTTTGTCAGATTAAGATTCTCTGTCAAACTCTTCGGCTTTGTTTTATTAGTATAGATCAAGAATTTAAGTGACAACTTTTTAAAAACTTCACTCGTATTAGTTTTATACTAAAGTTTCACTAGTACTGTAAAATTCTAATCTTGATATTTCGATTCCTGTAAGCTTGTTTGAGTCTTAATTTTTCACACCTCTACATTTAAATAACGTAAATAAATTCATTTATTTTGTTCTCATAGAAAACCGTTATACACCGTACAACCGTTAAACAGTATTATGAAATACTGTAATTTGGATGACCAATCCGCTTCCCATTCCTTCCTTACCTTTACTTGTCGCCTCCTCTCTACCACGTTTACAATTTTTCTATTTGTTGTTCACATTTCAAGTTACGCGCTAATTTATCTCATTATCCCTTAACACAGGAGTCGGCAACCCACAGGTCACGGAGAGACTAATTGATCATTTCACATTTTAATTACGTCACCATTTATTTAAAATATATAACATATATAAAAACGCATATACAAGCATTAAAGTTGATTTTGACTCGCGACCAAAAAAGGTTGTCGACCCCTCATCTAACATAATACGCATCTCTCTTAGGCAGAATTAAGAGGCGAATAATGTTTCTAACTAATCGTCTATTCACGGCAAAAAAGACTTTTCCAAAAATATACCGTTAGATTTAATGAAGATGATTATAGGGCTGGTAGTAAATCGAGATGTTAACGAGACTGAGGGGGAGGGACCCTGGGGTTGGGTTAGTTTGAAGGGAATGCTTAGCAAGTAATTACTATTAGCTAATCATTTAATGCTAATATTACAATGTTTACCTTTAAGTTAGAAAATATCAGATATAGGCTTTCCAGTATACTTATTACGTTATTTAAAACATATAATATCATATGTCTGCATAATGTTTTAAGTTGCTTCTTGAAAATAATCTAAGTTAATTAATGGTGTAATCTCTATATAGAATACATACGTACACACATGTGAATAAATATATATATTAATTTATATTTGAAAAAGTTACATTGCATACATTACTAAATTTTTTTAAATTCTTACAGTAATATGTTCTTAATTGGAAATAAGTATTACATTTATGTTTAGTTCTCTTGTTTATATATCAAACTTGTTAAAACTCTTGTTAATAATACCCATACTTAAAAAATATATATGATAATATCTTCCATGAATTTATTTTTCATCGTTCTTACAGCCAAGACTGCTGAAAGTTGAAATGGTTAATAATAATTGCACTACATTATCTGCACTGTTCGTTAATATTAAAAAAAAATGTTTTTACTGTCTTATTAGATACCATATTTAAATATTTTTTAAGAACTTGTAAATTTTCTGATCTTGTTAAATAATTGTATAATAGAAAATGTATGTAATTAAAATACATATGAAATGGTGATTGCGTTATTCATTATGGGCTCTAACTGTCATCTGTTTAACGACTAATTTAAAGAGTTATTTTATTATTAAAGTTCACATCGTACTGTTCTCGTGTAACTTTGAACCTACAGCCAATCCATGTCAAACAAAAAAGTATAAAATAATATTTACTCACCAAAATTAATATCCGACAGAAAATAAATTATATGGAGGATCTTTAACATTAAAAACATACAATTCTTCAATGAAAAATTAACTCAGGAAAAACCTTTTTCACAACATTCCCTTTCGGGGGATGAAAATTGACTACGGCGTTTGTAACTGAAGTCAACCCTTTTTATACGCCACGGGCGCTATACAGTGATCGCGACTTCTAATTAAATTCAAAATCGAAAATTAATAGATACGATAATAATATGTTTAACATATAATTATGGTACACATGTGAACTAAGCATATAAATAATTTATATGTGTTATGGCACAAACATCAAAGAAGTAAACTATTCAAAAATATTACAACTATTAAATTATTTACGTGTTATACGTGTTTAATGGTATAAAAGGGCGAAGGAATTAGACGATAAGGAACTTATTCCTCTACTTTAACTTTTTCTGTAAGGTCCTAGTAGTTGTTCTCAGAGCTCTATATTTATTGAAGCCGCAGTTTAAAGACATACTTGGGTATATATCAAAAGGTTTGTTATTTTCCTTCGTTATATCCAATGTAGATGACATTCCGTTGTAAGTCATTGAGAAGAAAAAAGTAAGCAATGTATCAATACACTGTTCCATATCAAGAGCGAAACTTTATAAACAAACAAACGATGGTCAGTGGACCATAGATTATTAATAATTAGGCGGCAGATACGCTATTTATATATTTTCATCTGAAGTGTTGCAATTTTATTGAAATTCTGAGATAAGGTGAAGGGAAATTTTTATACTATGGACAGCTAATGTTATTAGGTAATACGGAGAAAGGTTTGTTTCTGTAAATATTTTGAAATTTACTATATTTTATTTTGCGGAAACATATTTATCACGTTATGAAAATCCTTAACGCTTTGTAGGTTGCTTTCGACTTATCTTTTATATTAAAAACTCTTATTATCAAAATAGTGGGAGTTATTAAAACTGCAATAAACAGTGTGCGGTTTTTTACGACGCTATTATAGCTCGCCCTCCGGACTCGGCGTCTGTAACGTGCAATGAGGCCCGACGTCACTGTTCTTTTAATCTGAGATTAAATTGCAATTAAACAAAATATAGTTCTGCCTTTACAATACCTACCTAAAATACAAGTGACTGTTGCTTAGGTTAACCAAACTACACTTCTAATTTAACGGTGGTTTAGGCACTAAAACAGCCGTAACACAAATATTAAGCCCGGGCGCTATGCCGTCCTCTCGTTCCCCCTAATATTTGGTGGGTCAGGGACTTAAGGTACTATTTTTTATTTCATTATTATTTTTTCAATATTACAATATTCTTATATCTAATACATTACTTACATTCTAATGGCACAGTTCATTATTATTGTCACTTTATAACTACAAGAGTCGACGCTTTACAGTATTCTATAAATTCTAGTCTTTCATCTTTTTCATTTATTAATTTGCTTATGTTATTTCTATTCATTTTTTCTTTTAACTTAATTTTAACCGCAACATCAGTTGCCGAATGGCCCGCTCCACCGGTGTAGTACCACGACCTCACAGAAGACAGGCGTGAAGTGGAAGTATTCTGTCAAAGTTAGGCAAAGTCTTTCAAAATAAAAGCGTGAACGAATAGTTAAAATTTAATCGTAATGGTAACAACGACATTGTATATTGCGTTTTAACCGCGAAAATATCTCGCAACGTGCATTGCCCTATTACTATCCCTACTAATTATATCGGGGACCGGCAGAAACCCTATATTACCACGCATACTGAACCAATTAGCCTTTGGTAACGCATAGGTAACGTTTGCGAATCTGAATGTTGTAAAATTAATCAAATGTTCCTGGGATAAGGTTCCAATTCGACTGATTCATTTCGATACGTGTTCTGTATTTTTTTGGCCTTTAGTAAAAGTACAAAATTAATTTATGAGTGTTGTATAGCCATAGTAGTATATGAATAAGTCATATTTACAAATTTAACACCGGACATTATGTTTGTTTTCTAATAAGTCTTTGTCTAGGGTTTGACTTCGCTAACCTCACGAACTTGCCATCGCCTTTCAAAACTTATTTTTGCATTTAACAATCAAATTACCAAGGAAGGCTATAGACCATTTAAAATCACGCTACGACCATTAGGAGTTGAGCAGAAACAAAAATAACTGTAAATGAAAAGGATGTAATAACGATATCGTGTTGTGAACTGCGGCCAAGTGAAACCGCGGGGCGCTGCTAATCTATCAGTGTACGAAATGTATCATGAATTCTTTTTTATAAAATAATTTAGTGGTTTTGGTATAATAACAAAATAGACAAACCGATTTACTTTCGTGTTTATAATTGTAATATAGGATTATTGATAATTATATAATTATTTTAATAATATACACATACGAACTACGATATGTTATAATTATATATTACATACGAAAGCTTAACATTACTGTTATAATTAAACAACACTTCGTATGATGTTTATGTACTCCTCATAAGTAATTGAGATATGACCTATAATAAGCTAAGAGATATATGTATGTAAGGGTGTGTTCAATCTGAAATAAATAATCGAGATAATAATCTACCTTATTTTAAGGACAACATACTAGGTAGGTATTCTTATTTAAACTACAGGCAATCAAATTTTATCTTGGTCATATAAATAAAATCTAAAACTATTTATTATTTATTTACAAACACTTTATTGGTCACATTAAAAGATTACAATCAATTGACTAAAGCTAAGATTTTTATCTAAATGTGGGCAAGAGCGGCTTTATTGTTATGAGCGATTTCTAAAAGGCAAGCCAGTAGTACAGGTGAGGTAAAATTAATAAATATAATAGCAGGATAACAAGAAAAGTCTAAAATAAATAAACGAGAGCAAGGATTGTTTGACTGACCGGTTGGCGCAGTGGCAAGACACTTGCCTTTCGCGCCGCAGGTCGTGGGTTCGATTCCTACCCAAGACAAGCATTCGTGTGCATGAACATGTCTGTCTTGAGTCTGGATGTAAAGACCACCGGAGGACGGGCAGCAGCATCCTTTTCTTAGTACGGTGGAACATACTGCGATCGCCAACCCGCCTGCCAAGCGTGGCGATTATTGCACTTTTCCCCCCAATGATCGATTCAATCGATCGTATCAATCTCCCCCATTGATATGTCCAACAGTGGACGATCATAGGTTGGTGGTGGTGGTGGTGGTGGAAGGATTGTTTATAATAAATATATAATTACTGAACAGAAGCCTCTATTCAGGTTAGAAGTAAACATAAGCAATACATACAACAATATATACCTACAAATTATTCAACTTGATATTATGAATATTACATATTAGTATATGTTGTATTTGTAATGGCATTTAACGTCGCGTCCGGTTTCCTGCTTTACAGTTCGGTCCCTTTTCACGAAATCACTCCCGCGGTATGCAGGAAAGCGAGAAGAAAGGTGTTCGTTACAGAAAAAAAAATTGAGACGTTAGAAAACAACATACATTTTGCTTCGGTTTGTTAGCAATAATGATAACTGGTGAACTTCTTGGATTGGTGAAATGGAGCAGAATAGACCTTATTGACCTAAAATGTTAGGTCCTTACATATGAAATTGGCGTTTTGTACGGGAAGAATATAAAGTCTTTTTTTTTTTGTAAAATGTATTTAATTAATCAAAGTATGCACCGTTGTTATCTATGCACTCTTGCCATCTCATGGGTGGTTCATTGATCCCTTTACAAAAAAAACCATGGGAGCGAGAATCAATAAACTCTTTGAAGGCGGTTTGGACTGCCGCATCGGATTTGATTTTTTTTTCCTTATAAGAAGTTTTCCAAATTCCGGAAAAAATAGTAATCTGTTGGAGCATTGTCCGGGGAGTATGGTGGATGTCGCAGACATTCCAATTGTAGCTCATCTAACTTAGTGGTTGTTTGTTGTGCAGTGTGTG
>DWLR01003159.1:0-14014 GCA_018246295.1 Papilio alexanor hazarajatica | reverse complement strand
TTTCAAGACGCTGGCATTCGTTGACGGACTTCGTGAAGGTGCGGGAATTGAAAGGTTTTGAAGTCTTGAAACAAAACGGAAAAAAAATAAGTGAGGGACAACAAAGATCGCAATCCGACCTATGGAAAGGGAATTCGCCTTCGACAATTTATGTAATTTTTAGCGCTTTGTGCGACAGAGATAATATATAAATAAACTTAACGAAGCCGAAATCTCTTTCCATAGGTCGATGTCCGATATTTACGGCCACGTATTATAAATTTTACTATCAAAATATAACCTTGGAAAGAAATGAGTGTATTGCCAAAGTGACAAATTACATAAAAAAGGTTAATATTGACTGGATACACAAAGCAGAAAAACTCATTAGGAAGTGGAAGATATAATAAAACAATCCCTACTAATATTATAAATGCGAAAGTAGCTTTATCCGTTTGTTTGTTGTGCTTTCACGCCTAATCCAAAGAACCGATATTGATGTAATTTTGTACAGAGATAAACCTTGGGAATGGACATAAGTTACATTTTATCACGAAAATAAGTTTGAAATAAGATGAAAGTTTGTATTTCGTTCGTTATTGTAAAAGATAAAACCAAATGAAATTTTGTGTTTAGGCAAAAATTAGAAATAAATTATAGATTGAAAATTATCTTATTTCTTATTATAATTATTGCTATTAATATTTTATTAAGAACAAATAATAAGAAATACACGCTTTTTTTAGAATAATATTTCGTATCGAGTATTTAGAAGTATATAAGTATTATTAGCCTGGTATTCGTAAACGCTTTTAAATCCGAGTGAGTTTTCTTTCTACTATAAAAAGGCTGTTTATTGGTGTTACTAACCTTGTTGCTAGTTGTCTGTAAAACTTTATTGATGTCTTTGAAGGAATGTATGGAGACGTCTAGTGTTGAGGATTCGAGTTTGTCATCTACTTTTTTCCTTTGATGTGGCAGATTCTTCTTAGGTTCTGGATTCTGGAAATACATATTAAAATAAAATTTTATTTGTAAGAAATAAATTCTGAAGTACGCAAATAATTGTAACATCCATCTGTATAATAATAAACTAAATGGCTTAAACGTTCCCGTGAGTTTCAGCGGTTTAGTTTATTATTTAATAACACATTAATGACCGCTCACGAGTTTTCTCGAGTTTCGCGTTCCGGCTGTTACGAACGGATCACGAAATAAGTCGAGTTCCTATAAGCTGCCTTTAGATGTCACCAACTTTGATACATTGTATCCACTTTGTGTATTTAAGTATTTACATTAATAGACAATGTATTAAACTTGATGATTACATCCTTGGTCTTCCAAGAATCTAACAAGGATCACAGATGGGTTCATCCACACCGAAGGCAACGATCCCATTGGTAGTACAAAAACTGCTTCATAAATAACAAAGTTATTATGATTTTGGAACGTACAAAGTTTGTCCAAAAACGTGCGGTTCCAGGCGTATGTCTTACAGATTTCTTTGCGGTCCTCAATGTGTTAAGTCGTGACTTGTAATCGTTTATTTAATTAAGCCGTGAGTGCCTTGTTTATTATCCAATCAAGTCGTGAGTTTTAACCGTTTAGTTTATTATTTATTTAATAATGCCTTCCGAAATTTTTAATAAATTTCCATCTATTTATATTTATATGATTGTTTGTTTTTTTTTTCGGATAAACTCAAAAACTAGTGAAGATATTTTAAAAACTTCTTTCACCAATAGAAAGCTCTTCTATCAGCTAATAACTTGGGATATATTGTGTTAGTCAATCAATCTACCCGTGGAATGCCGGGGCGGGTTACTAGTGCATAGTTGATAGATTAGATTAGGCGTATTATAAGTCACTGTATGATGTTTCATACTTCAATGAGTGGAGTGTATAACACGTCGAGTAAATAAGCAATTAAATAAATAATTGATTTAATATAATATTTATTTATTAAATTGTATAAAAATTGTACTGTTACAAATACTAGATAATAAGTTTGTTTTTCAACTAACAAAATATGAATTCAATATTTGAAGTAAAAGATTATTTTTATTATTATCGTATTTACATAGTTATTTATTTTGGCTCGGTTTTATGTAAGCCGCTTTTCAAATATGCACAGGCCTAAGCCAGGTGCAAATCCGGAAGGGAATAAAGCCCTTCTTTTGTCAATAATCAGGTTATGATTATTTTTGATGTGGCAGTAAAGAATTTTCCTCCGTCTGGTTGGGTCTAATGTTTACAATATATAAAATAAATACAGATTTAAAATACATATACCAACAATATGAAAGATAAATAATAAAAATTATTAATTAATAAATATATGTAGGTATTTAACAGACTTACGTAATTATGATGGGAAAGATCATCCTCCCAGTTGTTGATTTGGTCGGCCAGAGCGGCGAGTCTGCCGAACTTTTTCTTCCCATCGTGTGCAGTTTTGGTCTCTTTATGCTGCGACGCAGGTGGCGGGGTGGCAGAGTTGAACTTTGATTCGGTACGATTTATTGGCGACGAAAGGTTTGGCGAGTCTAAAAGTTAAGATACAATAATTGTTTTTGTGAATTTTTGTTCAAGATAAAAGATCAAGACTTAGGGATAGTGCGGTGAAAGCACGACCTCACATTATATGCAAATTCATGTAAAAAGCCTTAATAAAACGATATAATAATAATAATATTCTAGGACATAATTCACACACGGTCATCCGATCCCAAACTAAGCAGAGTTTGTACTATGGAAACCAGATAATTTATATACTACAGATATATAGATAATTACATCTAGACACAAGACAAACATGTTCATGGACATACATTTTTGTCCTGGTTGGGAATCGAACCCACAACCTGCGGCGTGAGAGGCTGCGACGGGAGAGGTAAGATACTCTTACCACTACGCCAACCGGTTAGTCGAAATAGGATATGGTCTAAACATAACAGAGGCAGAGATTACGGATGTTTTGACGCGACTGGCACACCTCTTCCACTTTTACATCCGTACATTAACGCATACATGCTTGTCGGTTACGCAACGCCTTATATTGCCTTTTTTAGGAGGTCACTAATATGACGTCCAAATGACAATATAATCTGGTTTGATATCTGTCGAAACTTTTATTTAGCCTTAAGATAGTATTTCAAAACTTTATTTTGTTGTCAGTTTTCCGATGATAGTAAAATAAAACAGTGAAATGAAAGTTAAATTGAAAGTTCAATATAGCTGGATGATTATCCTATAACGTCTAGAAAAGGTTAAAATAGCATTATTTGGTACAATTTAAGAGAGATTTTATTGTGTCTGTCTGAAATTATATTGAGATAGTGATTAGCAGTATTATTATTACGGCAAAGGATTGGAACAATTTGCCGCCGAGGGTGTTTCCTTCCAATTATGACCTTCAAGAGAAGAGTGAACACGCTGTTTCTAAACTAGTGTGTAACATTTTCCGATCACATCACCACTTAACATCGGGTAGGATCGTGGTCAAACGCTAATTTATTCATTTAAAAAAAAATGAATAAAAGACATCTTAGACGAACTTTCACGTATGAGATTAGTAAATTATTTAATTAAGAGTAACGGATGTAGAAGAAGCGAGATAAGTATGCCAAGATCTTATCAAGCCGACATCCGTACTCTCTTCCCACTTCTTATCAGCATAATTGGCGATCCATCACACAGGGTCACCACCCTAGTTTGGACACCAGTCTCCTGCTCATTAGATTTATTAATAAGATTAACTGTATTACGTTGTAATTCTTGGAGAATACAATAAATTTATTTATTTATTTATAATTGTTTATATTGGATTGAAATTTACTCAAATTAAAATTATCACACAACCAAAAGAAGTTTCAAGAAGTTAGTCAAATTAAAAGCGGGCAATAAATAATAACGACATAAAATTTTCATATTTAAAAAAAATGTTAACCTATTAACCTTGATATTTACATACAACGGATGACGAGAGACTGATATTTTTTTATCAGAACACACCCTGTTTGATATATAACTTATGAGTCATTTTATAACGGTCAATTTTTTTTAATATACAGTTGAAATGCGTTGTAATTGCTTACTAATATTGTCTATTACTTTTAAAGGAAACAATAAAATAAACTGTGATACTTAGATGTAGTGAAAAGTTGTCATAGGTGTAAGAAAAACACGTTAATACGACGCGACAATGTAATTTAGTCCTACGTATGTATTTATTATAATAAAAACATTCAAATAAAAATATGTGACAATGCAACATTGACATAATAATCTGTTTTTTTTTTTTGAACAATAGCAGAACCAACTCTATTTTTACATAATTCTTCCCTTTTTAGAGGATAAAAAATAGTTTTTTTTTCTATTTTTTTATTCTATATTTTAGCTTCATTAAAAGTTGTTTCAATGTTGGTTGTCATGGTACTGTTTTTTTAAGTGGGCGGTGTAATGCCGCCCTCTCGCCCCTAGCATGGTGGTCATAGCCGTTTTTTGCGAAGTTTATTTCTTTATTTCCAAAAAAAGCCATGGTAATGTTGACTGATGACAACTATTTGGCACATGTTATCTATTATCGAAACTAATAAACGCGCAAATTCCCGAAAAATCAGCAAGGAAAATAGGTAACGAACGCGTGCGACGGATAGGGCCTAGTTTTATTTATAATCACTTATAGTCAAGCTAAGTCTCATTGCAAATCAGAGCTTGTCTTAAGTTTATCAATATGCAAATTTTCGGTGTATCTTCGAAACCCAAGGTCCAATGACAATTAAAATTAAATGGAATGGACTTGGGAATGTCCCATTTGGTAATGACGAAGTCTTGAGGTACCAAACATAAAAAAAGAAACATACAAATGAATTACTATTTAAATTAATTATAAATAAAAATTACATAAATTATATAAAATAATTAAACCTCTTCAGGTTAACATCACTACCACTTATTGTACCTATGTTTTCATTTTCGTGTGTCATAAATAAATTAAAAAGAAAATTGAGAATCTCCTTTTTTGAAGTTGGGTTAAAATGGAAATCCTTTTACTATGCATCCGCACCCCAGCCCAAAATAAGGGTAGGCACAACTCATTTATTTGTTGCAGATGTCCATGGATAGTCAGTTAATATCAGGTGAATGATTTGCTTGTGTGCCACCTTCTTCCAAACAATATGTGAATACTTAATTGTATTTCAGTAAAAAGTATTATCTTACAACATAGAACTTACCAGAATAAAGATTTCCCAGTCTGTCCAAACGGGATTTTATATTGTGCCGTAGGGCCGGGCGGTCATTCTTGGCATCTCCCATGTCACTTGCTTCCTTATCCAAGATAGCTTTGGAAGTGTCATCTAAAAATCATGAATCATACATAAACATTTACAAATACATAAATATAATAATATGCAATAATATAAAAAAGTAATGGTTAATTAAAAAAAAAAACAATAAACCTTACTGACTATCCCTATGACACTCCGGGGAATCTCAGGAAATTAAATGACTTACACTTTACAAAATTAGTCAAGCCTTCAAGACAACAGGTCACAATAAACTAAGATATAAATAAACATCTGTGAAAAATATGACCGTAACATCAGCCTGGCAGTAAAATAAAATAAAGATAAATAAATTAAAAAAGTTACACAAATACAACCAGTTTGGATTGATAAAATGAATACAATAATATTTAAATATCATAAAATAATAATGATTTGTCAGAATTACATGTACTTATTTCTTTCCCATGAAAAAAAAATACCAATGGTCGATCTACCTGCCAGCACTTTCATGATATACAAAATCATCGAACAGTTTTTAAAAACAATGACAACACACAAGAGGTGCAATAATCACTGACACTCAAATTATACTGTAAGGGATATTAAAATTCAAGATGGCAATAATTTAACCACAAAACTAAATATGTTTACAAATTGCTTGTAAACATTGTTTGCTAATGCTTCATTGGAATATGTCCAGATTGAATGAGTAATACAAAAACTTAAGATTTGTTTAAAGGAAAACAATACAATATATTCAATTTATAATCATTAACATAAACCATACTGATTAATGACCTATTCAGAGTTTGAGAAAGTTATAAAATTTATGATGTTTACAAAGATAAGTGAACTGCTTATTAAAACTCACTAAATTTTGTTCATAACAATTATATAAACAATCACACCCGTGTCTCAGTAACAGGGTAGACAGTGCTGAAAGAATTTACATCACTTCATCCATTTTCCATGGTTAATAATGCAAAAGGCATGCCTTAGAAGGGCAAGGAGATGATGATTTTCCATTTTCTATTAATTTAAACATGATTTAACCTTTAATAATTTCAACTATCTATATTAGTATAATAGAGTTTGAATGCACTAATCTTGGGAACTAACAATTGGATTTCAATAAATCTTTTTACATTTGACCAATATTTACAGAACTATTTAGGCTATTTAGCATCACTTTACAACCTTTAGGAGTTGGCAATGAATCATGCAGCAGTGAATTTTCTTAAAAATTAAAATTTAATAAAATGAACGTAGCCCATAGATATAAAGAAAATAACTTGTAAGATGTGTGCTACAGGTGTATGTGTGTGAATGCTTATTCGTGCACATACATTAGTATGTGTAAAGAGAAACCAGACAATAAGCAAGTAATAGCTAATAAAAAACCTGCCCGATTATAAGATTATCATCATTTGTGACACCATCATATCCACTATCAGGCAAAGGATGGATATGAATCCAATGACACTTCACTTCTCAAATTTGGTCAAGCCATTTAGATAGGTCACAATGGAACAAACTTCTATATATATGAAAAATATTATCCACTTCAGGTCAGATGGGTAAAAAATGACTTGAATATTATTATGTCTTTGTAAGAATTAAAAAGAAAACACAAGAACTATACACAAATGGTATGCCTATAAAAAGGAATCAAATGAGACCTGTAACTTTTAAATTCTTAAATTTCATGAGGTAGTTGAAACACTGTTTCTTCTCCATTTATTCCATTATGATTTGATTTACTTGAAAAAAAAAGCGAAATAATTTTGTAATTAAATAATAAATAATGTGGAAATAAGTAATAAATAAAACAGAAATAATAAATAATTTTTACCTTCAATTTCCTTAATGACTACATTATTGCCCCTTTCTAAGCTGGGATCATAAACAATACTTATAGGCACCTCTCGTTCTTCAACTTGTACTTCAATTTGTATATCATTTCGATGAGAAATATTAATCTCAACTGATACGTCAGAGTTGCGTCTGTTTAAGCTACCTCTTTTGGGACTTTTAAACTCCTTTTTCGTTACTATAACGTCGTTCCGCTTCTGTGGAGATGCGACAATCAAATCAGGCTTCTGTGCGCTTTTTCTCTGTGCTTCAGATTTAAGAGACTCTCTAGTAGGTTTCTTCGGTGAAAACACTGGCTCCTGTGACGCTTTAATGGGGGATTTAACAGGAGAGCATTGCGGTTTTACAACACCAACGTTTTCGGCGAGAGGTTTTCGTTTAGGAATTGCCTGTCCAGAATTTGCTAATTTTTGGTCTATCTTCTCTTGTCTAGCACGCGCCCTTTCCAACATTCGCTAAAAATAATATTAAATGGGTAAATTATTCAAACGAATACAAATCTCGGTTCGTTATTCTGTCGTAATTTTAACTTACCTGAGTGAACGGATCCATATTTACACAATAAAAGAACACCACACTATTTGAAATTAAACTGCTATCATTACTTTTGTGTCTATTTTTAAAAACAATGAAATATTTATAGTTCGAGCAATATTTTCTTATGAATTGTTTACATCCCTTCTCAACCTTTGCATTGCAACGGTTATAATTTTAATGATGTGACATTCACATCAAAACCGATATTTTTAAATTGTTATTGCAAGCTTTCCATCAGAGGGCGCTGATGTATTGTCTATGGAAACCAAAGAGTAGGAAATATATTTAACAAGACTTAACTATAAAAGAATATTTGTTATTGTAATTCTTAAAATTGTTTTGTTGAATTTATAGACATCTTAAAGCCAAACGCCCATCCGCCCACATGAGTTTCGCCGCACGTTTTCTAACAGAATAACAGATGGCACTTTAACAAATAGATCGTATATAGTTTTTTCATCCAGGTGTACAAAATGTGTTGACGTGGAGACTTAAGCGTTTAACTTATGGGGAACAGATAATAACTAACTTCAAGGAATTAGAAATAATTTTTCCTTTGAATAACTTGAGCAGCATTTCAAAGTTGAAACCGTCAAGTAAACTTAAACTTAATTTCATACATTTTTATAAAGCAACATAATAATTGAAATGCAAGTATCATTTTCCCTATTTAGCATTCTGAGTACAAATGACTCATGTAAGACCTATAACCTTAGCGAGCAGGGAATAAACAGGGTCTTTATTATAGTTAATAACATACAGTGCATATTAGGTATTCCATTATTTAAATCGAAGACATGGAAAGATAATGCGCAAAGAATAAGATTCATTTTAAAAACGTTTGTTCTGTATTTTTATATTAGTCAGTTGTATTTAATTTGAAAAAAGTAACTTTCCGTTCAGTATCCAGTAAAAAGAGATTGGAATTGCTGGATGTAATTTGTGTTGAAAAAGTACCACCACGGTTTATTAAACACCAAAACACGTTCGTACTTGTCAGTGGCTAAATACGCTAAAGTGTGATAGCCAAAAACAAAACAAAAAAAATCACGTTCGTCATAATTGTGTAAATTGATTAATCTATATTAATAATGCTGGAGTGTTTTAACGCGTTAATCACAGGAACTGCCAATCGGAATTTAAAAAAAAAATCTTCAAATTCTTTCTTTTTACATTTGACAGCCCGAGAATTAAGAAAGGTCATAAGCTGTCTAACATCACATGCAAAGGATAATACGAGATAATAATAGAAGATAGAAGAATAACGGTAAGTGAGAAACATATAATGTGTAGTGCAGTCGAGCGATGTGTTTTTCTTTTTAAGGCAGGCATATCATAATCGGACGGGAACACTGACGCTAGAACATCTTGCTCCATCACAGATCACAATAAATTACAACAGGCAACAAGCGATAAATTACACATGATGTAATGTTTAAAAGAAATGCTTTCTCACACATTACTCCTTTCACTTAAAATTGAGTCGTTAAACAAAGATACGAATTAAAAAATGTTTACTTAAATCAGATAATTACACTAACGAGCAGTATTATTTAGAGCATTAAATTAGATGTATATTTAAAACTGGGCCATGTATATTCATATTTCATTAAAAACTAATTACACGGGTGACACTAAAAAGTTTCCCTACAATCATATCTGCAATAATTAGTAATAGTACACACACGGTCACTTTAGTATGTTTCCTCTTTTATTTATTGATATGTACAAATTCGATAGCCCACTCCTGTTTATTAGGTAATTTGTTTTTTTAGACAATGCGTGCATTTGTTGAGGTTATATTTAAAAAGAACTCTACTCGTGTCCTTGACATTGACAAAAGAATGGGTTGTTTCAAACAGTATAAGAAAGCCCGCGATTTTACATCGAATATATCCTCATGAAATTGGTCAATGGTGAAGTAGAAGTTTTAATTTCGCTCTTTTCGAGTAGAATTCCTATTCTATTCCATTTCGTCATTTGATTGTAGCTTTCTAGTTACGATTTAAATTTTTTAACTAACTTGGATATACCACTACAGATAATAAATTTAATACGCACACTCTGAGAGGCATTGAAATGTTAGGTACTAAATAATGTTTGCTATATGTAAATCTCTATAGTATGGTATAAGACCATTATAATATATGAACATGCATTATCGCCTTGGTTTATACGCGATGGACCAGTCATACAACGACTCTTGAACTGTGAGCATTGAATTATTTGGCGTCGCCAAATTAATATTACCAACATGGGTATGTTATTTTATATTTGTTTTACAAATAACTCGTTATAAATTCCGTAATACATTTCAATAATTAGTGAATAGCAATTGAATTAACTGATTACATTTAGTATAAATTCATTTGAAATAAACTCCCTTGTAAATAAAAATATTGAGTAAAACTTTCTCTTTTTAAATCAATATTTGTATCTCTTTCCTTCGTAGAGGTAAATCATCAGTTGTTTATCAAGATTTAATTTGATTTCGAAACCATGCACAAGGTTCTTTTTTTTAAATTAAAATTATGTTGTAGTCGTGTTGGCTGTTTGGATATTAAATAAATCCTTGTAAGTGAAGGTCCGGATGCGTTTGTTAATGCAATCACTTTAATACTGTTATTATCTACTTAAACAATGATCCTCTGAATCACGCTAAGAGGAATAATGTCAATAAATAGTGTAACAAAAAGTTGCTTTTTGAGGCTCCGTTTTTCCGCTAACTCCTAAACAACGCAACGGATTTAAGAACGGTTTTCACCATCATTCAAATAATTTAATCCGGATTACTTATATTTATAGTATAATTATAATTAAGTCTACATGACTAAACACCATAATTCTGTACCTTCGAAAAAGTGCTAAAAATTTGGCGCTCTCGTGATCATATAAAACAAAGTCCTGTCGCCACGTCTGGCTGTCGATTTTTATACATTTTTCACTAATAGAGAGGAGATTCAGAAAGAAGAATTACGTACATATATAGTTCATTAAATTGGATTAAATACTATTATGAGGAAATTGTTGAAAAAGCTATAGGCGGGTGGGTACATGGCATGACAAAAAAAAATCAGACGTACCTATATGCTCTTAAAAATAAAATGTTCACGATTTTAACGAAATTACACACGTATACATTTAAGTGGATTTACTAGGTTCTTTAATGTAGAAAAAGTACATAATAGTGAGCCTTTGACGCACAGACTTGATTTTTGATGTGAAAGATCTGTTGGTGCGCCTTAACAGTAAAGCATACTTCAACGATTCCCTGATCTGTTTACAATTTTCTATTTATAAATATATAATCTGTAATAAATGTTATTATATAATAATTAAAGTAATAAGAAATTATATTGTTTTGAATAGCGAAACGCCAATCGGTTGCCATGACGGCAATTTTTTTTTTAATTAATGCCGTAAAATAGATGTATCTTTTTTTTTCGTCTGGAAATGTGCTAGTGTTAGAAATAGCGTTATGAGGCGAGAATGTAGCTTGAACCAGGATGTGAGATAAGAATATAGAAAAATCTATTTACGTGGTAAAATATATATAGATGTACGGTAAGTAATTCCTGTAGAGTGCAAGGAGAAGTCTCCTTGGCAAAATTATTTGATGATTGATGGTTGGTCCCCAACGAATAGCCGTTGTAAATGAAACTAATCTATCTTAGTGAGTCGCTTATAGCACACTCGTTAATGTTAGGGAATCGTAAAGTTATTGCTTGTTAGAATAAATCAAGACATTGTTAGTGCAGTGTTTCCGGAAGATACCGTTCCTTTAGGAGTATTGTAAAAGATTAGACATACATATATTTTTCAATAGACCGCTATCTACACGTACTAAAGGAACAAGATGTGGTGTAATGTGTGTGCATTTACCAAGTGCGATTCTATCGCGTTGATTTATTTATTAACAATAAAATGCTTTTCTTTAGTTATGTGGATAATCCTTTGTACCAACACTGGGTCGACGGCAATGTTGTATCATAATAGATTATGTATAGAAAGATCTACTAACCTAGTTTGAAGTAGTTAGTATCAACAAGTGTGGATTTTTATCTGATGTTAATTAATTAAATTAAATTAAAAACCATACAATCAAACTTAAAATTACATTCGTGAAACTGTCAATATAATTCGACAATCATAACAGCATTGCAATTTTATGAGTTGTATTGATAGACATTATGTTCTATTAATTTCAAGTATTGAGTTATCTTAATGGCGTATTCCAGGTTTTCTTACAACCATCCTGTGCATCTTTGCCGCCTTCCTTGTCATCGAGAGCGTGTCTGCAGGTAAATATATATTTTTTAAAAACTAAATATAACTATAAAACTGACGCGACGTAAAAACTGTTGACTATGTTATAAAACTGATGACTATGTTTATTAATATTCCATATTAATAAACATAGTCATCACGTCGCGTCTGTTTATGTGAACGTGGCAAATAAAAAAAAGTTTAAAAGTTTTCACGGCTAAGCGGAGTGATCGCAGGGAAGATTTAGGTATACTGTAATATAGAGGATTATGAATATATTAATCATACATAAAAATAAAGCTTTTACATTTATGTTCTGCCACCTTGCAAAGTTCTTCGCATAAAGTACAAATTAATACCAAGACGCCTTTTTTTGCGAACAATTTTATGAATACATATGTAAATCTATTATTAACTTTATAAATCATTTCAAAATGTCGCATTTAAATATTCACGCTTATACAGGATGTACTCTTCTCTCACGGTGAAATTGGGCGAGAACGATAAAGTTATTTGATTACTTTTTCGCTATAAACTTTTTTCGTAACGTAACGTAATCGTCAACAGCTGGAAGTTGCCCTCAAGCGTCCAAGATCTACAGTTGCAGCCCGAAATGTCAGCAGAACTACGACTGTAGCCACGGCAAGATCTGCTGCCCCAACGGCTGCAACGCCAAGTCCTGCATTGACGCGGCAGCATTCGGTAGCTCGGGCAACGACAAACGCACGCAATGTAATCTATACTAATATACTTAATAGAGTAGAGTCTGTCTGTATGTAGAGATGTATGTATGTTTTGAGAGTTTTTGCACAATTTTCTCATATTCATTTTATGACTCACTGATAATACCATATTTTTAAATTTTTGTCAATCTGTTGTCTCTGCATTACGATTTAACTTTAAAACGGCTTGACCGTTCTTAATGAAAATTCGTATGCAGCAAGACTGTTCTTGCTCACCTTGTCACCTGTTTTCGTCTGTCTGCCTGTCTATAACTTAAAAATTCCTTGACCCTTATAATTTAAACATGCCTCGACCGATCTCAATGGAAATTGTTTTAGCAAGAAGGTGTGATGTCGCAAATGTTAGACCATAAAAAATGTCTGTCTGTCTGTCTGTCTATCCATTGTATATGTGCTGTATATTTGTCCCGAAAAAAATTAACAAAGGCTGGACTGATCTTAATGATTATGTATAGGTTTTTGTAAATTGTTTTGTATATGCTACACAGGTAGTTGTAGATTGCTATTATATGCTTCATAGTAAGAATACGTGACGTACGATATGTATGTTACGAATTTATATTATATAGAAGTTAATATTTTTCGTTCGCATGTATGTATATACGCTGTTTCAAATCAAAACCTAAACTTCGTAAATAGATTTATTTACAAATAATAGCACACCTTATCTTCTGCTCTCTGTCCGTATTTTACAATTTCACTACAATTTATCTCGAAATGTTCACAAAATTATCACTTTTCCGATCAAAGCTAGGTAAGACGTTAGTTAGGTAAAATAGTTGAGTAATTTTTTTTATAACTTAGTAAAGTGTAGTAGGTCTAGTGTATTCAAACAGCGCACATGTGTTTCTCTGTTGCGACCTCGTGTCGCCGATAATTCCAGTTGGTCGTGTTTTAAAATTTTACATTAGGGAGTTGTTTTAGTATGGTGTAATATTATCTGTTGTTGACAGCCGGCGGCCCCGGGGTGTACTGCAACAACGTCAAATGTAGCGCCTTTGAAGTCTGCAAAATGGATCCTGCCACCAAGAGAATGAAGTGTGTTCGGGCCTAATTCTCCAACTCTTATAATGTATTAATTATAGGTAAATAAGTTTTCATTTCTTAAAATAATTACAAATATAGAATTTGATATCAAGGATGTATTATTCCCGCAGGTTTTAGATGTATAAACCTCACGTTACCACAAAAATGTAACGATTGACAATCTATCTATGTCTATTAAAAACTAAAAAGTAGAAATAAGAAAAGAGGTCTAGGCTCCGAATATGATTTTGTCCCATTCGGTGTCGAGACCCTTGGTCCGTGGGGTCCTAGCGCTATAAG
>DWLR01003158.1:0-14019 GCA_018246295.1 Papilio alexanor hazarajatica | reverse complement strand
TATATATATATATATATATATATATTCTTTCTTTTTTAAGCTTTTGTAAGCTGCATTCTTTGAAATAACTCATTCGTAATAATGATACCATAACAACTTATCAAGTTCGAAACAAGCTGCAATAATTTAAAAAAGCAACCTGTCAAGATGTACGGAAGACGTGGCGAGTGTTGACTGAAAACGAAACCCGGTGAAGCAAATGAGATTGCGGTACCCCGCTCTTGTTTATCACCGACATTGATCGCTATAAATAACATCCCTTATTTCACTCAGTGATCGTGCTGTCAGAAATACGTACACAGAGTGTTTTGGAGGTGAGATAACAGTTATCGTAATAAGAATATTTAGCTTCTAAATGTTTTCAATATTTGATGAACCCTTTGCGAAACAGTCCTTATATTCATAAGTTACCTGTTTTTAATGTGTATTGATGAATAATGTCATGAAAATATACCTGAGATTGGATATTAAAGGCTAACTTAGGCCGTAGTGAATTTTCTAGGTCAACATAATTAAATTAACAATAACTTGGCTCCAAAAGCACATAATAATGGTTAATTATTTGTAACCGAGAATACTGTTATTTGATCTAAACGTGAGTTCGCACTGACGAAACATTAGCACGACACGTGTCTCAAAAAAAAGTTTGCTAACAAACTTAAAATAAATTAGTACAATAAACTAAATACAAAAGTATTTCCTTTTGTGTGAAAACAAATTTACCTAAAACAATAAAAACGTAACAAAATGTATTCGAGTATTGTTTTTCTTTATCGGCTTAACATATTGTTTCAGCAGAATTTGGCTTTGAAATATGTCCTTTGATGTATCGACAAAGGCATTGTGAAGGATCCGCCACAGCACGTATTTCAGTAGGTGTTGGCGTTTACATACCATGTTATTTATTACATTATAAAAGGTATCGCGGATCGCGCATTTCGGACTCCCCACTGCATGTTCGATGACATATCACTATTTATGGCGTTTACGTATTGTCACCGTGGTGTAGGGCGTGATGTATGTTCCGTTTGTTCGAATAGATAGCGAACGCTTCCGAAGTCTCTTTTATCTATGGGCGCGCGGTATTCGGGAAATGTATTGACCCCCGTGTAGTGTCTGAGGCAACAATGGTTTAACGCTAACACGCTATATGCAGACGGTGGCGGATAGAGATAGATAGCCAAAGTCAGCGAAAGAAACACATAGGAACAAATTCCAAGATATACTTATTTATATATATCTTTTTATCTTTATTTTCTTTTTTTATCTCTTTGTTATTTCAAGTTCTTATTGTTGTTAAGTGTACAATTTTTTTATTTTCTTCATATATATATATATATATATGAAGAAAATAAAAAAAATATTGACAATTGACTGAGTGTACCCCTATGAGACGGGAGGAATACAAATCGAATGACATCTTATTCATCAAAATGGGTGAAGGCGTTTAGATTACAGGAGGTTACAATAAAGCGGAATGATGTACATACATACTCGTACATAACCGCGAATAGCCCAGGAGAGTGAGAGGAGCCAGTCAGGTATGAAAGGAGTCAGCCGGGCAAAAAGCAATTGAACGTAATCAGATGCAGTTTTATTTTTAATAAAAAAAAAACAACTCTTTATTGCCCCGGGAGGTAGAAATTGTGTGTAATGATTACCATCGCCCGCGTCTACAGTGATTTTAATGAAACATAACAATATGACAATGCTTCAGCAAACTTGTTCTGGTGCGAGAAACTGCATACGACAAAAAAGCTTCGGTAGAAACGGTGACCAGATACGGAATGATTGGGTGCCATTTAATTGGCAACGTCACAGATAGTTTAATTGTACATACGCAGAGAAAGTGAAAGAGAAAGTGAAGCTGATAATATGGATGTAATTTAATAACGACATTGCAACTGCAGCTGCAATTGGTGCATACTGTGAACATTTATCGTGTTTCTTGTTGGTTAAACGTATTTTAATATATATGATTATAAATGTAATAAAATTAATCTTATGTTTAAAATCTTTACTGGAGGTTATAGGCAGATTTTTATTGAAGAAATAGGTATGGAATAGACTGACCGGTTGGCGCGGTGGTTAGATATAAGCCTTTTCACGCCGCGGGTGGTGGGTTTGATTCCCACCTAGGACAAATATTTATGTGCATGAACATGTCTGTTTGTCTTGTGTCTGGGTGTAATTAACTATATATGTACGTATTTACAAAAGAAAAGTAGTTATATAAGCAGTATAATAGTTATCTGGTTTCCATAGTACAAGCGTTTCTTAGTTTGGGACCAGATGGCCATGTGTGAATAGTGTCCTAGAATATTATTATTATTTGTGTATATGTATTGTGTATATTAATACTCATAGACATGTGTTACATGTAATTATAAGTTGTAGGCCAGAGAGGAGATAAAGGAAGGGATAAAAAGGTGCAAGGAATTAGACCTCAGGTATTCGTGAAACTAAAAATACCTATTTTATATTTGTTTTCTGTGCGGTTGTGGTACTTCTCGGTTGAGGCGACTCACTTGTGCAACAGCTACCGTTCATCGCGCTTGATCACTTTTCTGCGACGAATCTCCTAACAACGGGAATCAGATGATAGTTTTAGCATATATCCGCGTCTAAAATATTATATTGATTTAAATTTTGCAAGATAAGCACTTGCTTCGTAAGCATAATTATGCACAATCGCTATATACTGTCAGTTACTGACAATCTGTATTTCTTTTTTTTTATTTTTAAGACTTACTTAAAACCAAAATCAATCACAGTGTGGACTACAGTGTAGTCCAGTACATATGAAATAATAGTACATGCCGCGCCGGTGCTATGTAGTTGGGAATAAGGCAGGAAGACGATCATGATTACTTTCAATGTCGTCTAACTTCTTCTAGAGTGAGCCTGTTGATTTTAATAACTAAATATTGCTTTTAGAATTTCGATTGTATAGTTACTTCCTGCTGAGTATGGTGTTGCTTCAATGTTCACATGTAACCGATAACCATGGTAAAAAGAAAGTAAAAAAGCAAATAGATAAATAGCCGGTAGGTTTTCCTCATTCCAATACAAACTGTGAAATCTTGCTGGCATCAGATATGTCTGAATAGGAACAAAATACATTTTACTCTCCCAAGTTGGAGTTCAAATGTAACAATATGTAATGCTATTTCCTCCTTTAGGAACACAACAAGCGCGACGTCAGCCATTGTCAGCTCAAAATACAATATCGTAAACAAAATTATATTAAGTTAATGGCACACCGAGACAAAAACATTATAATATGCTTTCCTTTTTAAAAAAAAATCAAAATTTCAATCAAAGTACACTTCTTCCTTAATTTGTATATTAACGCATTTAATTTAAAAACAAATTAACATGTGTACTAATTCCTCCAGTATACCAATGAAGTTGTGGCTTGATGAGAAGTACGTACTTAACGTCTAGAAAGGGGACGATCAGAGCCCTCGGTCATCCGAGCGTTGATTTGCCAGAATCTAGGATCGCCATCCCGGATTTCCTGGATTCTGACACTTTCTCTTTAGAAGTTGTACATAGGCGCGTTTGAGAAAAAGAAGGAAGTGAAATTTCTGATGCAAGAAAATCTCACATCAAGTGAGAAATTATACAATATGAAGATAACTACGAATCTGACTCAAATGTATGTACTGTACATAGGCTAACATCTCTCCTAAGGAAGCCAAATTACCAACATAGTAGTGAGATAAACCGGCTTAGTTCAGAATTTAAACAAAAAATATACAATTATTTGTATTGATAGAATAATAAATAAAATTAAGATGTATAACTTCTCCGTGTGTACCGCGCACCTCCTTTCTTATTAAATATATAAAACAGTAAATATGTACAGTCATAATATTTTACTAGAACTTAGTTGTTTAAAAAATTTACAACTAGTTTGTTAAGGTGTATTGTGTGCCAGACCTCACAGACAAACATTTTCTAATTTTCCTAGCAGTACAACATGCAAATGCATTAGGCCATGTTAACACCGGTCGGGGCCATACGAGGAAGCCACCCGCCCGTCTGACACGCGGTGGTTCAATAAGGACCGTATACAATGCGCGCGCCGCATTGCGTTGTCACTTCAACTGAACTAGTTTTGCATAACTATTCTTGGCTGATGGACAATGGATATGCCCCTTTTTATTCGTTTACAAATGATCGAATAAATATATACTTTTAACCGATTTACGACTGGTACAAGGATTCAGTAACAAAATGCAAATCTTATTTTATGTCCTTACATATTTCTTCTTTTTTTTTTCAACTCAAGAATAATAAAAATAGATTAATTGTATCGTTCCTCGTTATCGTTAGTCATTATGGCTGAATCGCTGGAGGATCTCAGTCGAACGCTCAACAATCTCAACGCTGCTTCTTGATGCGTGGGGCTACAGATGAATCTTGACAAGACGAAAGTCATGTTCAACTAGCACGTCGTCCCCGGCCCAGTTACCATCGGGAACGCAGTTATAGAAGTGGTAAAAGACTATGTCTACCTCGGGCAGGCTATTCAGCTTGGCCGGGGTAACTTCAATAAAGAGATCGATAGACGCATTCGACTTGGCTGGGCAGTATTTGGGTAATTCCGCTCCATACTCACCTAGCAAATACTTCAATGCCTAAAGACGAAAGTCTTTAACTAGTGCGTCCTCCCCGCAATGACCTACGATGCAGAAACCTGAACTCTGACGGTGGGGCTGGCCCATAAGTTAAGAGTCACACAGCGGGCGATGAAGAGAGCTATGCTCGGTGTTTCTCTAAGGGATAAAATCCGAAACGAAGAAATTCGACGGAGAACCAAAGTAGACGACATAGTTCTCAAAGTCAGTAGGCTGAAGTAGCAATGGGCCGGTCACATTTGTCGAGCTAGCGACGGCAGATGGGGGAGGAAAATCGTGGAATGGAGGCCACGGATGGGGGGCAGAAGCGTGGGGCGCCCTCCGTCCAGATGGTCCGATGACCTCGTGCGGGCGGCAGGAAGTCGCTGGATGCGGAAAGCGGAAGACCGCATACTGTGGAAGGATTTGGGGAAGGCCTATGTCCAACAGTGGACTAATATAGGCTAATGATGATGATGATTGTTCCTCCAATACAAAAAAGATCTAACGACTCTCACTCTCACGTATGGTTTTGTTAATTATCTATTTACCTAGTAACTAATAGTTCGTTCATTAATTTGTAGTCATCATAGCTCTTTTTTGGAATTGATAACCATTATTTGCCTGGACGAGGCACCTACAGTTTTACTTGAACTTTAGCAGAAACCAGTGGTGAACAAAACTTATTTCGTCTTCACTTTTATCGTCATATCATACACATAAATTTGCAAAGTATCAGATATAACGTATAAAAATCAGTGTAGCTAGAGCTTTATGTACTATGATGTTATACTTTGCTGATATATTTTCTGTTTTATTTTTGCTTAGAGTATACGCTTGTCAAAACCCAACTTTTGAGCTATACCTCTAGAAAGTTATAAAAGTTTAAATGGAATGTCGTTAGTATTTTTTTCCCTTAATGGAAGGCTGGTGTTTTTCTAATAACATTCAATATTTACTTAAGTACCACATTTAAAAATACCACGATTATTCAGGACCAGTTGCTATTTTGATATATAAGATAAATCTTGATCCTGCTTGAACAGTTGAAATATAAATTACTTACAAACCACATTTTTATTCCGATTTTTTTTTCAACAAAGCAAAAGTATAACATCTCAAAGTCGATTTGTAACTCGTGCAAATAAATCGTCAATGCTGGAACCGAATAGAATAAGATAGGGAGCGAATGGAATATATTGAGCTGAGTTTATTTTCAATACGTTCTGTCGGGTAAATATTAAAGCGGCACAAAAAACCGTCCCTGCACTGAAATAAATAGTGGAAACCTTTCAACCCGTGCTCAGGGCAGTACTATTATATTGTCAATTGGGGAACCTCCGCGCTCTGGTATACAATTACGAGATGTGTTCATTCTACTACAATCTGTCAGGAGCAGCCCTGCTCCGTCTCGCTATAAATAAAACGGATTTATACTCACGCATCCTGTTTTATTTATGGCTATTTCGGCTACAATGCAGTGACATGATACCCTATAGTTTGTAGCCTACCGACTTTAAAGGATTATTCTTATCAAATTTTATTATTTAAATATTTAATAAATATAACAACTACTATATACTAAATTATAATTTACATAAAAGTGATATTTTCGTATTAAAAAGAAAATATAAATTATTCTCCTTTTCTTATCCTTGGTCAGTCGTATAGCCTGGCTAGCTACCGGCTAGTTCCGATGGACCCGCTGACTAAAGAAGGATATGGTCCTCAAGCATTTTGGGGGTTATATTAAAAAAATATATGTTTCACCATTATGCAATCAAAGTTCATTACACAATTATAATGGTTAGCTGATATTGCAAGAAATGCTTAAGGGATTTTTTTTTTTGTTAAACAAAAAAAATAAACGATATCAAAATTGTTAGTTAATAAAAAAGACAAGAGCTTTAAGGTGTTAAAAATATTATGAAATAAAAATTGTAGTAATAATAAAATAATCGATTGATATATTATAAGATTACTAAATTTTAAACAATTTTGAACGAAATTAGATTATAAAATTAAAATTAATACAATACAAAACTTTTAATATCTCCACTGTATAAACAGCGATATGAAAACGATACATCTTGAAAGCGATACTATCTTTACCAGAATAAGTCCTGAGGTTAGTAATAAAATGCAGCTGCCTGATTTAGGTAGGACTCAGGCAACATCTACTGTCAGGCGGCTCACGGCACAGTAACGTACCGCGGGACTACAACGGAATTGGTTTACCATTTGTAACTTAATAATCAGCGGTCACCGTCACATCTAGCAGGTAAAGCCTCCTGTTGCATGTACAATTAATAATTTAGTCGTTTGATATCGCTTTAATAGATAATTTTCGAATTGGATGAATGTATTTATTAACAATTTTGGCCGGTTTGGAATTTAGAATTATTCAAAGATATCTACAGAAACATATTTAACTTCAAGGCCAGACTTTGCCAACTTTGTCCGCAGAATAGACGAAAATCCGGGGGTCAGAGGTTTCTGAAATTGCAGCCACGTACATTTCAACTCAATGAAGGTAATTGTCCCAAACTTTTCAACGAAAACCCTTAAGGATCTTGGAGAACGGAATAATAAATCTCAAAAAAAAAAAATCATAACTTCACGTCGTATGTCAACTGTACTTGAGACCTCCTAGGTTGTAAAGAGGCGGTACGAATCAATTGTTCTATACTAAAAAACATGTCCCGGCAAGCTCCCGTACATTTCAAACCAAAAGAACGCGTGAAAGCGCTCATAAAAAGATATAATGCCCTACCTGACCGAACCATTAACTTTATTTTATGGACAATAAACACCATAAACATCGAAGGAAAAACGTTAAACAAACATTTCGAAGTGTATTTGTGCTTTATTGTTCCTTCCACAAAATGCACGTGTTAAATAAACTTCCACTTACTACATGTTGCTCCAAGGTCCATATTAGAATACAGGAAGATTTGAAAATACATTATTTAAGAAAATTATGGTATGGCGCTTACAATTTTCATAAGCTAATTTGTTCGTTTAATAAACAATAAAAAAATCCCAATTGAAGTCAAGGTGTTGAGGTGTGTGCGCTGTGTTTCAGATAAATGCTTCTAAATTGTATCCCATTAAAACACGCTCTGTACCATATGCATCACAGCGTGTGCCTCAAACTTTTTAATGAAGGGCAAATTACAATATACCAATACCAACTAGAAGATACACATACTATCGGAATATTTAATTTTTCGAAAGCATTTTCATTGGGTGCTTCAGAATACTTTTTCTGACAATAAATACAAAAATAGTAATTTTCTTGTTTTTTTCAATATCACATTTTGGTCGTTTTACTTTAGTGTCTTTTGATATGTTTTGTTCGGTAGTAGTAGTTTTTTTTTCTCTTCTTGTTCCTGGTTTTTTCTTTTCTTCCTATTTCCTTTTGTTGCTTTTCTTCTAGGTTGTGTTTTACTAGGAAAATAACAGAATGCCTTTTTTATCGAACCGTTTCTTAGAGTTAGGTTGTAGAGTTGTAACCTTTAGTATTTCACTAAGTGGTACTGAGAGAAGCTGGCTGGTTTGACTTGTCATACGTTGATTTAAACCAGTAGCATTGACAACATCGCCCTCACCTACTATATCATTAGTAGGTATTATTTGGTTGGAGTCATCAACATTAGCAACGCTCTTGGAAATTTGAGTTGTTTCTTGGGTTGGTTTTCCGCATGGAATATTATTATTGACAGCATCATTTTGGGGCTCACTTTGGCTTAATATCAAATAAAAATATAAAATATAAAAAAAATATAAAAACTTAATATAAAACTTAATATAAAAACTTAATATAAAAAAATAATATCACTTTGGCTTAGTATCAAAGTTGATTAAGTTATCAAAAAGCAGTGTTTTCGTAGAATAATATCACAATAACTTTCGACAGTACCTATGAATTTCTCCTGATCCACTGCATAGATTCCAGTACGCTTAAAACTATTTATAGCTTTTTCTCTATACTTATAGTTCGGTTAAAAACTTTTGTGTAAAGATCTACAATATCAAAGTAAGAAAGTGTACAATAAATTAGTTTAGTTTTCGACAAATCATCAATTAGGGGTAAATGCGGACATCTCTATTTACCCCAAAGGCGGCTCTGCAATTATCCCGAAAGAGTGAAAAAAGATGCAACGGCGATAATTGTAGGTTAATATATTTACTTGTCAAAAGTTTATCTAGAATTTACTCTTCATTAACGCAACAATTGATAGAAAGAAAATCCTTCTTTATTATCACTTACTTTATAGAGATTACACTCAAAATAGTAAACACTATAAATTAGATCAAAATTGCCAAAAATGTACGATTTTATTTACTTTGAAAACCGTGTGCGACCTTCCGTCGTGAATGTTTGTTCGGTCCTGGAGATGACGGGAAGTAACTAGTGAATATGACAGCCGGGCGCGGGAGGGACGGGTCAAGCAGAACCTGGTAGTCCGTATTTACCCCGCGTCCGTAATTCCCCCATCCTCCCCTACTGTGCCGACCCTACATAAAAGGGAAAAGGGCAAGGAGATGACGATGGTGAATTCATTCAATAAAGATTAACAAATGCAATGTCCTTAACTCAAGTGTTTTCATGTTAGCTCTTGTTAAAAATGCAAGAAATTTTATTCACTCGAATCACATATAACGGGATTATGTTACTCATTCTACAATAATATATTAAAGAGAAGCGAAATGGTAAATGACACTTTTTTTCCCGATTTTTATATATTGATAAATGGTTAATGATTTTTGCGGTCTGCAAAACACAAATCGTTCCAAGATAAAAACTAAAGTGATAGTATCTTGTCACCTAAGAAGATTAACCTGGAATGACTAAAACCACGTATTTGGTGAATCACAATGCATTTATTTTATATGCCAATAAACTTAAGATGTTGGAACATCAATCTTAGTTTGAGGGACATATTTCAACTTTTCTCCCGGTATCAAATAAATCAATATTAATATTGGATCAATAATAATATTGGATCAATAATAATATCGGAGAAAATCTTATCAAATAAATTAATTTATTTTCTCCAGATTCTTCTGTATCCATAACTAATACTATAATACTAATAAGGAGAAGAGTTTGTTCAGGTTTAAAATATAATCTTTTATTTTGCATTTTACACCCCTATTATTTTTCGGCTTGAAGGACCATGATCACGCTCCGCCCAAACTTCCACGAAAACCATTCGATACTAACGACATTATAATTGACACAGAGCACTTCAGAGCAAGACGATTTAATTTTGTATAGTTTTGACATATATACTATTTCCTTTAACAAAAATACGGTATATATAATATATAATACATATTGCAATTACATTTACACCGCCATCTAGTGGTTTACAAGGTAGATATAAATTTACACTAAGTTTGAAATGTCTATACATTTCATACTTAGTGTAAAAATTTAAGAGTCTGAACATGAGCCGAGCAGAAATGTAAAGAATATTAAACGAGAAGAATCGTGTTTTATAAATAATAAACTACTTGAAATAAATATCAAAAAGTCAGCATCTTTTTTCTGTTTTTAAGTTATTATCCGTCCTTGGTACTCTGAGTCAAATTGCCACCCTTTATACCCTGACATTCATTTGCTACAAGCACGTATATATTTGACATTATGACCGCACCGCACAAAGTCAACTTTACGATAAATAGACAGTATTTTAAATGGCACCAGAGTAAAGTAACACTATCCATTTGATCTGACCCATTTATATCTCAAAAGTGACAGGTAGTGAATCTCTCACTAGAATATGCCAATCCCTAAGGTATCGCGTATCTATAAAATCGTATTTATGCTTTGTGAAGAATTTATTCTGTCCTAAAAGCGTATTCGAAAAGCTTAGGACGATACTTTGAGGCACTCTGTTGCAATTTTAAAGAGTTTAGAACAACGAAATTAAGTAGTAATAGTTTTAACTTGTATAATGTATACAGCTTTTGCTGTATGACAGCCGTATGACAGCCTATGCAACCGCTGTATATTACTGCCAAAAGGCAGCAATATATAGGCGGGCTCGACTGGACATATATCACTATCTCATAAAACTCCGAGATGACTTTACTTTAGGTATTTTATACTTCTGTGCTTCGTTTCCCTCCAGACATCCCTTCTCATTTCCATTGTATTTTCGCCTCTAATCGTTGTGGATGTCTTTAGGTAACTGTTAACTGTAAAATTTGGCTGTTCAGATTTAAAAAAAAAAACATTTAAATTGACATTGTAATAAATTCATAAACTAAAACTTTATTTATATACTAATAAATATGCAGTTATATATTTAAATATCTGTTATTTGGCAAAGAAAGCCGTAAATGTATCATCGAGAACGTTGCTCTTTACATTGTAATTTACTATTTCGTGAATTCCGACACGTAAACTTCGATCATTCGAGCGACGACATCGAATGGAAACGTTCGAAAGGCATTTCTTTTATTTGATGCACACACAAAGTTTTCGTTACGTAGACATACATAACACAGTTATTTAATGTAAAAGTGGTGTTTCTAAGGCAATTACAATTTTCAAAACCCATTTTTAACCAGTGTGACAGATGATCAAGTAATGTAACATTTTGTAGGATGTAAAACATAAACATACATATGATATTTGTCGGTGTATCTACAACCATCGACAATAGATGTGATGATTTCAACGAAGTGAATGTTAGAGGTGTGTCAAAATTGTGTAATCTTTTATCTTCTAATATAATCTGTGGTTAACTTACAGTTTATGCGCTTCCGAACAAAATTTTTATACACCGAGTCTGAGAGTCACGACCAATTGAATACTTGGATAATAAATACGTTTATTTGACAAATTGATTTTAACTCTGTAGTGACATTGATTCATCGCTACCTTTCTCAGATTTATCACATTTGTTTAAATATTATATATATTTATTTGTAACTGACATTTTAATGTAGATTTGTAGTAAATATATGTAGGTACAAGAAATGTCTGTTTTAACTCTAGACTGATAACTAAAGGCACCAAAGGTATTGCAATACTGCGCAATAATATCTATTATATAGGTACAGAGCGCTATTCACATATAATAGATATATAGATATATAGAATAATCACGAAACGTCGCTCGATTTGGAACCACATGCTGCGATGAAAAGCAAAAGTATGTAAAGAAAACAAATCTGATTTGAATAATTTGTATCCTTTTCTAGGGACAAGAAACACAAGAAAGCTTCATTTGCAAATTTATATATAATGGTAATAGTTGTTGACAGTAACAACTTTTTGACACGTATCTCATTCAATTATGAATCAACATACAAAAAAAATAGCGTTGAAAATAAGAAAGAACTCATGTGAAGCAGCGGGCAACAAATAGTTTTACTATAAGTCATTTATAGCCGAAACGAAGCGTGTTTTAAGTTCATCAATATATAAACTTTCGGTGAATCTTCGTAACCCAAGGTTCAACGCGAATGTTCCCTTTCCAACATAAAAATTTAACGGTTCATAAATGACGAGGTCCTAATGTAACAAACAAAAAAATACAAGCGAATTGGGAACCTCCACCTTTTTGAAGTCGTTTTAAAATATATATTTTTTTACTTTACGTCAGTATTTTTAAAGGTCACAGCACCTCACCAGTCGGATTCATTCATGCATCTGCGCTGTATCGCTCTATCACTGTTTTTTTTTTTTAATTTTTAAAATTCGTCTATTTTTGTTTCAATATTCAGTTTATATATGTAATTATTTTTGATACAGGCCAGTTAGGGCAGGAACACATAATATTTGTACCACAAATGTTGTATAACAGTAATGCGTCAGGACAAAAATATCACAACGTTGTATACGACTTAAGCACTCGCAAATTAATTCCTCATTAATCGTTATTGTAAACACAAATTAAAAGTCAAGGCGACAATCCCCTAGGCATGTAAGCCACCGAGGCATTACTATCACGTTCGGTGCGTAGGCATTAAAAATAGTACAAATTCATTAAAACATAAATTCTCACTTAACCATCCCCAATCTATAAAAGCATTGTTTGCTTATCGTCGGCATAAAGCAACTCTAATTAAAAATTGGTCCTAGTGCTAAAAGGCGCAGAAACACACGAAGGGTTCCGTTTAATAATTTATGTCTGGTTTTTTTTTACTTCTATGTTGAGTCTTTATCAAACGAGCACAAATACATTTAATCGGAACGTTGGTTTTTGTAAGTAATTTAGAAGGAAAGAAAAAAAAATTCTTCGATTATCATCGAAAAATACTTTCGGTCCATCGGTGACCGCTACCCATAGACATCTGCAACAAGCTAATGAGTTGCAGAAGCGTTGCCTATCTTTAATGGACCGAGGATGGGTTTAAAAAAAAATATATTTCATTTTCCTATCCATCTCCCCTCCGTCAAATCCAATTCCCCTTCCCATCCTTTCCTTATAAGAAAACGGTTGGAAGGGGAAGAATTAATTTAAGAAAAGAGAAAATTTTCATTTTAATGAATAAAAAAATCTAATTGATCAACGTCCGACAAATTGCAATTGAGACGCGTACATCTGCTATATTACCAATCACAAATTGAATATGTACAAAAGTAAGAACATACAAGAAAAAATAAAAGTAAACAACAAATATACAATCGGTGACCTTGATGCCAAAACGCAAAACACCAACTAACCTTTAAATAGACAAAGTTATAAAAACAACTGAGGATATCGGAACAGTATAAACAGAAATATAGAGATATCAACACAAAATAACGAACTGCGATATTTTATGTGATCCGCGTGTTTTAAATGGCCGCAAACCCTTTCTATTTTTAACTATGTTCATTTCATAACTGTTTTCATTAGCTTTGTTACTTGTAGTTAATAATTGTCAACTACTACGTCTTTGCTTAATTTTAACCTGACTTCTAATTCCAGCTGGCTCAAAAAGACATAAGGTCTATCAAACCAGCACTAACTTTTTGTTACGTTCGTAACTTTTCATATAAGCTTAACTGAATAAAACTTTCCGAGTTAGATTTTTAATTTGACTTTTGATCTTAGCTTAACCTAATTAATACGCTGCTCAAGATTTTATGTAATTGCTAAGAAGTAAAAAAATAATGGTATCTTGTAACTATAAGAATGATATAACTAAAAATACCCCGAACTTTAGTCTTCGGTAACGTGATATAAAAGACAAAATATATCTACAATCGTTCAACTTAAGACTTAAACATTGAAAGGATTCTTGAGGATATCCTTGACAAATATATGTCGATTAAATTAGCAGCGTTATAGACAAATAGTATACGATACCTATCAAATATGCCATACATTAATGCCCATCACAGATGTATGGATATGGAAGAAGATAGAGGTACGAGGTACTTTAC
>DWLR01003157.1:0-14019 GCA_018246295.1 Papilio alexanor hazarajatica | reverse complement strand
CCAAGGGGTTTAACGAACACATTGCATGAAGTTCCAAATTTGGCCAGTTAAAAAGCGCCTGGCTGCATTTTGTTCCGAATTTGGAACAAACTTTGACCGATTAATTAAACAAGATACTATAAAATATACTTACGTTTTTTACCATAAAAGCGCTGAGGATCCATTTTTCTGCAACACTCACACAGTTTTTTAATTTTATTGCAAGAACAACAACACTTATCGCTGTATGAAGCTGAGAAACGTCGGGCTCCTACAAAATGGCGGCCTCAACTGTTTTGTCCAGAGATAATAACGTTTCAAAAGACTAGAATGGAGGTTGTTTATAGTAGCTTAGTTAAAGCACACCTTACTTTTGTTTGTTGATGCAGAACGGAATAGATAGATGGCGTTGATAACATTTTACAAGGAAAAAATTAAAGCGTTCCAAATTTGGCACAGTATGCGGTAAAGGGTTAAGTAATGATGATATTAGTGTTAGTTTTAATCACAAACGTTATGCTGTGTAACTTGTATCTAAATATAATTTGAGCCGCATTGTTTTGTTTGTAATTTAGCAATCAGAAGTGGTATTCGAGAGCGGATTCCTGGCGCGCCGGCCGACAGAATGTCGTATGCTTCAATGCCAGCGGCGGGAGTACGGGCCACATTTCGCTGAGCACAAGTTATTCCGCTAGATTGCGCTCTCCGCGGCGACTCTCCTTCGGAATTGCCGAGACCTCCGCAGAGTTAATCGAGCCATGAAACTTACCATTTGTCACTTCACTGACTCCAATACCATTAGAAGATTTTCGTGTACATTGTTTAGTGTTTATAGTGAAGGGATATTTCTCTCTAGTCAAGTTTATAAATAAATAACTGACACATACACTTGTAGACACTCACGCTCCTATCCCAGGGGAAAAGGGGAGAATACGGATTATCATTTTCGGATAATATTAAAATTAACATATTATTAAAGTGATGGTTAAGAAACGTTAATTGTTTTTGACTAGTCTTTTTTATTTGGATGGGGTAATATTAAGTCTTTGAATTCAGTCCTGGCAATATATTTTCTAATTGATGCCAAAGGGCTTACGGCACCATAATTACCATGCTGTAAATATTTGCCTTAACTTCGTGTACTCGAATTATTCTCAATTTTCCTCTTGAAGTATATGAATGGATAATAAAATCGTGTTATGAGACCAATTATTGCTTAACTTTCCTTGTTTTACGGGAGAAGGTCGCAATTTAAAAACTAATTCATTTGATGTTAAATGTTACCCATTAACACACCACACACACCTCAAGGAGATTCGTGCGCGTCACGAGACTTAGAAAAGTAAAAGGGATAGATAATGAAAAAGTGTGTCGGGAGAGGGAAGGGAATAATAAACGAACAAACGACACGCTGAGGTTTAACTACCTTCCAGCACACGCGGATATTCTAAGAGCTCTTGGAACTTCTTTAATAATTCGTTGCCACTTCAGGCTTATAATTTTTTTCCTCACTTTTATTTGACACATTTCATTGATGTGGTTTCGTTGATATGTCATAATAATTTCTTCTGCCAGTATTTGTCATAATTCCCTATGGAAACTAAATAAACCATTTAGTTAGACGTATAATTATATACTTACCGCAAAACAACCTGAACCATTGTAAAAATATTGCAAAATTGTCTGATACCAGCTGGATTCTAAACTTTTTATAACATCCTGTTTAGGGCTTCTGTATTGAGGCCAAAAGAGCGCAAGGGTATTAAAAACGTATTTAAAACTTTAAAATACCTCATTTTCTTATTAGCTGATAAACTAAGTCTCGCTTTAAGATCTAAATCACAGGTTTCGTAATACAGTTAGTTTGTACCTTTAACTTTTTAATTATTTTATTAAAACAAAAAAAAATATATTTAATGTTTTTGACTGTTTTAAGACGATGGCGATACTGTCACACGGTTAAAATAGAATCTTATGGGTGTTAGGTGTTAGGCGTACTGGCCCTAGTATTATAGAATCAGTTAGAGAAATGTTAGGCTAGCTTTAGGAATGCATTAATTCATTTTGATAAAACATTTTGGGTCATAGTGTTTATATCGGTGATACTGTTTATTACTGTGTAGTGAACGGCTTATCTGTTGCACGCAGATATAGATAAAGGAATATGTGGCTTTGGCTTTCGTAGAACAAATTATAGTCCTCGTTGTACGATTTTAAGAAATTAGCCATGTTTTTGTCTTTACAAAGAGTGTATAGTTGTGTGTATATGTGCATGCGTGCATTTTTAGCAAGATTCTGGTAATAGAATAAGGAGACTAATTCGTAATCGTGTATAAACTAAAATGGCTTGGACACGTTGATTTTCAGATCTAAGAGTAGGTAATTGTTAAGATGCTGCGATAAAATTCCACATGTACTCTCTGAATAGAGAGTACATGTGGAATTTTATGTGAGACTTTTCAAAAATCAACAGTATTTGTGAATACAAAGCCAGAAATCAATCATATGCGAAAGGATATGATTGATTTCTGGCTTATGACGATAGGCACAACCCTGTCATATTTATGCTCTAATATGTTCGGTAAAAGTACAATATTTTCACTTTATTGACCTGTCCAGTAGAGTGAAAGTCTTTTAGCTCTTTAAACCAAGCGATAGTAACACTTTAAAGTTAAGTTACTTGAGATAAATAATTTGAAATTCCCGCGCCATATTGGATTGCGTGTTGCGTTCTCAGCCACGTGCCGAGCCGATGTAGCTGCGAGCTCCGCCGCTGATCGCATTTCAAGGTGAACAGTTAGGAATTGAAGCAACGACACATTTAATGCGCGAATCGCATACTTTGCGCTATAAAAAAAACATTCATAACTGTACCGCGTCGCAAGATGACGTTGTATAATAGTCGCCGTCTAGATCGGAGTGAAAAAGAGAGGTATAAAAAAAAGGCAGTATAAAATTCCAAATTTGCCACTAGGCTTAATATCGTTATTTTTCATCTACATAATCCTGGTCAAGTCATAGAGACAAAATTATGAAAAATACATTGCTATCGGTCTTGACAAGTGTGACATCTTGAAGTCGTAATTCAGGTCAAGCTAATAAAGCAAATTAAAAAGCCTAGTACTGTAATAACAGTGAAGGTAAGCCGATAATAGATTAATGGCTGGTTGAACATGCGATTAAAATCCCATCCAGGAGTTATATGTAACATTGTTGTGATCCGACAACAGTAAGATTTATAATAAAAGATTAAAAGACAGAGTTAAAAGCCAATAAGTAATCACCACTTGAGTTTATAGGTGGTGGTACAGTTGTAGCTCGTCTACTACAGCGCGACTATCCAATTTCCCAAGGTGAGATTTAGTCTGTACCACAAAACCAAGCCTTAATACCAAAGGGCTAATAATGGTTAAGATGTCTATTAGGCTGTTGGATCTGTAAAACTTTAGGTCTCAGTTCGAATTCAGCATTCAACTGTTGTCGCGAACCATCTCAATTAGTGGTTAAAAAGTATGTTAACACAGTTTGTTGTCATTGTCAATACCTACCCATGAATTATGTCATCCATACGAATTTGGACGTTGGTTAATGTTATTTAATATTTGTCACTTTTTCCCGTTTGAAACCCGAAGCGAACCCGAACTAGTATATGCAATTAATAATGGTCGACCTTTATTAAGATCACAGTGTACATAGCGTTAGTTTCAATTAGCCCAAATTGAGCTAACAGTGACACATTTTCGGCGCGTTCGCCCCCCTCATGGTGACGCCAAAGGTCGCTCGCTGACGCGGCATTTATTAAATCCCTGAAAGCTTTCATTACCGTCAGTTATGAATTCCTTTTGTACGGGCTAATGTTAAACTCCGCGTTGCGAGTGCTATTAGACTGGCATTTGGTATGTGTCAGATGAAATATCAAATGTTTATAAGCACAACTCTAATCGTTATTCATATTATTTGGTACAACTTATTCGTACATCATAGTATAAATTGGAATTTCAAAATCGAGTGAGTCATAGGCGATATATTGTCCGTTTTTAGACTCCTAGACTAGATTTTCCAAACATCATTAGTGTCTTATTACACCCACTAACGCGTCAAATCGTACTTTGTTTTTCAACTATTCCTTGATCGAAATAAGCTTGAACGATATTTTTATGAGTCGGTGCTGCTCATCCAGAGAAACGAATATAGTTTACTTTTCATACCTCCGAATATGTCCAAACAATTTACATACATATCTTTTACTAACAGTGAATTGCCATTCCTATCGATATAATTTCTCAATGTACAAGAACCAATACTAATTGACTAATTGACCACAATTTGTAACTAGTCTGCCGATGCCGCAATGTAAGTAATGCATATATGCGATACCATTATTACATTATATTTAGAATGATTAGCGTATAAAGCGACATGTCGATATGCTGAATCAAGCGTGTCGGTGCGATGACTCAGAGTTGCCGAGTCACAGCAGTCGGTCGCACCTCCGCGTGTTGTACGTCAATTTTTCCTGCTTCAAATCTGCGGATGTACTCTACGTGCCCGGAACGTTAGAACATAATGCTGCGTCTGCATTGTTTTAGAACAATAGACACGTTGATTTTAATTTACTTTTGACTACGACTGTTTTTTTTTTAGAATATTTGTTTATGGTTCTCTAGTAGTTGTGTGTTGCGTCGATTTGCTTAGGAACGGTCAGCGGTATTTTCATTTATTACAAAATATAAAATAGAAAATTGCACAGGATTAACCTCAGAATTGGTGTTAATGTAAGAATAAAAGATAGAGTAGCTTTTTTGAGTGACGAAGGTCTATTCTCAAACGTCAGGGTTAAAAATTTAGATGTACAAATTAAAAAAAACGAAATCGTCTGCAGATTTATATAATTCTATTTGTAAGTCAATATGTCGTAGCCACGGTATGTCTCATTACAAATCTAGTAAACCCAAACAAGGTTTGTCTTAAAACTACCAATATGTCAATTTTAAGTATATCTCGGGGTTCAATGTCATTCAAAATTAAATGGGACTCACTTGTCCAACAAAAGATCATTCGCAATCGGTGCATAAATGTTGGAAGTTCTGATGTAACAATGTAAGAAAATACAAGCGAATTAAGAACTTCCTGTTTTGAAATCGTTTAATAAACACTACGTACTTACGTATAACAATAAAAAGAAACAACAAATCATAAAATGGGTTGTTTAAGGTTAAGACAGTTTATTATAAAATAAAACATCAAAGAAATTGAAGTTATAATCAATATCCCTAATTTTTTTTACAATGAATGAACTAGCGCTTGACTAATGTTAAGTGGTGATGTAGTCGAAAAATGGTATACACTAGCTTTGTAACAACCTAAGTTTCATTTTTCTTTTTCATTTATGTTATTTTTATAATTTGTAAGATAATTCGTGAAGTACATTTAGCAATGAGAAATATTTTGTATGAGCTACGATTACATTGCATAAGGCTGCTGGCTGGAGTGATCCATATCCTGCCCAAACGCAAAATACGCGCTGGTCGTGGAGCTGCGGAAAAATGAGCCCCCTACTACTACTACATTGCATAGGGTCTCTCGGGTCTATTTGTAGGAAGTTGCTTGACATAGGTACAAGGGCATGACATGACGTGGAGGCAAACTTTATCAATTTAGTCGCGTTTATGTTAGCTTAGAAGTAGATTCTTTTAATGCATCTAAAAAAAGGTTAGCCCTTTACAAATATGGCGTAGGATAATTAATGTTGTTTCTTTTCCAGTGAAATTTTTAACTAACAGCTACAATTACAATTCTATACATTTTAGTTGTTTCAATATATTGCCGCGATTGATATCTATTTATTATATGAAAAAAAAATACAATTCGTAATGTTTGTAGGAAAATATGTAATAAACGTAATATAACGTTTTATTGTTTTATGACGATGTATGAAAAGTTTTCAATCTACCTTTCTCTAACAGAGTATGTTCATCCTCCGGAGATATAAAACGGAAACTTCACAATTGAATGAAATAGAAAATTTATAAAATGGGACCTGCGGGAAAAGTTGTTGCGTCTGATGCTACATATGCTCCTTGTGTATTCTATAAAGTTTTCTTTAACTTTTGTTTCCGGATTTTAGTGTGATTTTATTGTGTACCTGTTCATACCGAAAGTAAAGTTGACTTTCGAACAGTCCTTTACTCAACAATCAATTTAAAATACACGAAAAACCAATTCCGTGATGCACTTAAGGTAGGGAGCCCCACGCAGGGTGCGTTTTTTCTACATAGTAAACCTAAAATTCGACTAACCCTAATAAAAATATCTTTTAAGATGCTAGCAGTTATTAATACTAAGAGGTCTCGTCTTTGGACCTTGCTGATACTCAGCTAAACGTTACATAAGTGAGACTGTTGTCTGTATGTCTGTCTATGGACTATAAGGTAGAATGAACGATATGATCCTATTTCTCCATAAAAATGTGTAGGAAGAAAAATTCTGGGACATTTGTCAGGGTAACGATCGTATTACATGAAAATACGAGAATAATGATTTCTCCGCGGTCGGTATTTCATCTAGCTTCGTTATCTTGCCGCCCCGGCCCGCTCAAGGAAAACTCGACCCAAATTGTTTTTTTTTTTTAAATAATACGAATAAAGGTTAATTGGTTTTTGCTCGAAATACTGTAATGTTCCGGTCGACGTTGGACGTAAGATTTTGATAAGTGAAATCCCGGCGACTGACAATTCTCACTTGTAGTGTTGAATTATTATAAACAGCGGCAGCCTAAGCAGAGATAATGTATTAAGCATCTACGTTCCCTTGTATGAAACATATGTTTTATTTTATTAATTGTCACTACACTATAAACATTCTTTTTGTACGTGAAAAAGTAAGGTTAGGGTAAAAGGTAAAAGTTATGGCACTTAAATGAGTCAATTTAATAAGAGAATGTGATTTTTTTAGAAAACAAATGTGCTTATTTTTCCTTTAAAGTTCATCCAGGACGGAATTGTTTCATTGTTTTATAATTTAAATAAAATCTCAAATATTACGAAAAAGATTAGAAACAAAAATGTTCACCTTATATACACAATTACAATCCGGTATGCAGTTTACATTATTATCCAGTAATTACCGTCGGGAGAGGATCCGACTTCGCACTTTCACCTTCAACACCATTGTATTTTCTCTCTAACAAGATGGTTGTTTTCCAAAACTACAATGACATTAATGTTTTCTTTCTCTCTGTACGTATAAGTATTTATAGGATTAGATTTTTTTTTATTCGAAAGTATTTCAACCATTGATTTTCAATATAACAATGAATCAAGACAATTTACATTTGAAATAAGAATACGTACAGCATTAGACATTAGGTATAATGACATAAAGGGACGCTTTTGCAAAAAACTAATTGACGACCACATGTAAAAGAAAAGATGTATCATGGATAATTAACATCTACAAAAGCCCGGGATGTGTATGGGCTGATTACAAAATTGGGATCTTTTTAAACGTATCTGTGACCAAATAACTTGGAAAAGAAAGAAGTAGAGTCGACATCGTTTGTTTCTTTAACCCATATAACTCATGAAAGGTAGCGAGTCATTTATTTTCATTTATACTCCTATATAATATACATATATACGGATATAAGGCCACATTTATTATGTTTACGTGGCGCTGTTTTGAATGCTATCTTAAAGTTATGATAATTGTAAATAATTGTTTGATAATAAAGGAATCATCGTGTGTCAATTGTGAGTGTTGATTGTTTATTCTGGTATACAAAAGACTAGTAACTCCATACTAGTTTACTCGCGTTAAGAACGTCGTTGGGGTAATTACTATGAGTTTTTTTAAATTTGTGACGCATAGTTTTTATTTATGTAGTGTGTTAGTTCTTCTATTATGAATCTAGGTTATTACTATCTAGGTTGATACTCTTACAAACACGCACATTTTTTGAACGTGACGTAACATTTATTAAAACAAAATATCTAATAATTGCGTGACACATCGACTTTTTCGGACGAACAATAAAGAAACATGGTAACAAGATTATGTTTATTTTATCCTTGAATTAACGTAGTTATGATCTGTTTTTCCGGTGGCAGAGACCTTCTCTGTTCGAAAGTCTTCTGAATTGGTGCAAAGGCCGCTTATTTTACTCAAAGCCTGAAAATACAACAGATATATAAAGAATTGGTTTAATAAGCCTTTAAGTGTAGAGTTGACAAACTAAATTAAAATAATTTTTCATTACAAAATTCCACTTCTGCAGGCAGGATTATGTATTACAAAAAACTATGGTCGCAAATAATGAATTGAAGAGGTAATATCATCAACCATCAGGTGCACTTAATCGAAATTATTACTTTTATTTAGTTTTGTGCAAGTTGTCAATTTCAGTATGAATATATATAAAAGCAGATCAACAACAGCGCTGTCATTTTCACAGATCCGCCTTCGACAACGTGAAAGTAGCAAAAGTGGCTATCAAGAAAATATCGCCGTTCGAACACCAGACATATTGCCAGAGGACGCTGCGAGAGATAAAAATCCTGACCCGATTTAAGCACGAGAACGTGAGTTTGTCTTTTATTACATATAACAAGATGAGATAAAGAGAGAGACTTTCAGCAAGATGAATTGCCTCCTTATTATAATATATCCCTGTTCAAATCACCACATGAAACGTATATTTACGTATTTTACAACAACATATTGCTATTGTGTTTCCTAATTGTCTCATTTGAAGCTATTAGTAGTCGTAGTAATAGGTCTACACGCTTAACGATCAAAGAAACCAATAATCTCTATTACCTAGGAAAAGTTTTGCTTCCTATAAAATAACAGATTAATATTTATGATACAATTACAAGTTTTGATAGATGTAAAAATGCTGTATATATGATCAGTAATAGAGTAGCAAAGATGAAGTGATACTATAAATATTATATAAATTATTTATTACTTGCTAAGACTTCACACGTAAAATCTCAACATCGCGCGCGCACATTGTATTCGTACGGTCCCACATTGTTTCCCACATGTTGCCGATAAAACTGGGGGTTGTTTTTTTTAATGCTGTGACCAAACAGGACGCCCCTGTTATCTCTAGTGTATCGACTCCACATTGTTTTGTTCCAGATCATCGACATTCGGGACATTTTAAGAGCAGACACTATTGACCAAATGAAGGATGTCTACATTGTTCAATGCTTAATGGAGACAGATTTATATAAACTGTTAAAAACACAGGTAGCGTAATATAATTATAATTTTTCTATACAATAGTCTTTAGCAGTTGGTGCTTTTGTGTAATCTTCTGTATATATTACTGTGATAGTTATGTTATATTTGTGTGTGCGATCAAGTTTGTTAGTAATCGAACCTTGGATCTGCGGTTTACAAGCGTTACAAGTTACTCTGATAAAAAGTTTTTTTTTAATGTGGCCTTTTTAGTTTTTACATTTTGGCAGCCATATAATTCATGCCCTTTTGCTAAACCTTTTAATGTTTCTAGTTACGATAAATTACCATATTATTATAAACGGTATTGCATTAGAACTATTGTTTCTAATTAATACATGATTTTATGAATACATGTCGATTAGTGAAATAAAATACGTGTTACGATGTTGTGATTTAGATTTATAGTGTTATTTTTTTTTTAATAAAGTAACGAAATATTACTTAAAAAGTGTGTTATATTAAAACGAGCGTTCTGTTACAGAAACTGAGCAACGATCATATCTGTTACTTTCTGTACCAAATCCTGCGAGGTCTGAAATACATCCACTCCGCCAACGTGCTCCACAGGGACCTCAAGCCTTCGAATCTATTACTCAACACCACCTGTGATTTGAAGGTAGAACTTTTATAGATATTGCAAACACCGCTTTGCACTTACACCGATGTGGAAATTAATGTTTATAAGCTTTCGATGCTTCTTACGTTTTGAATTGATTTGATGTTCCTATTGGGTATTCTATCTTTTTCTCAAGCGAAAATGTTAAATCTTTGAAAGTTTTTTTATATTTTTATTAAATTGAAGAACGGAAAACATTTAGTGTCCGCCTCTGTTCATGAACATTTCAATCAATTCAATGAAAATGAAGATGTTTGAGTTGAAAGAGAAGAATGTATTTGGTAAAAAAAAAATATCATATTGTTAAAGTCAACTGGAGCTTAATGTTCTGATAATTTAACAACCCTAGGAATGAGCTATCGAATACCAAAGCAAAATGGCTGCTTATAGTTTTATACCTGGGTCGCCCTGTCACCAAACCCTTTCAATATTTTAACTCTTAGCAATCAATGTACTTGAGAGTTTACTTTATACATTGTTATTCTATTTATGTATTTTATTTATCAACTCCTAGTTTGACTATTTGAGAAACATTATTGTTGTACTGTTTCTAAGAATTGATTCGGCTCGGCCATTAAAAATGTATAGAGTTGTTCTAGCAAGAGCTATTCTGGCAGCGACGTGTCAACAACAAATAATGAACAGTCTCGTGGTTGGGGAGTAGCAGTTTTCATTTCTCCGCCGGCGAACTGTTTAATATTAAACCGTGACAAATGAGCTAGTTTGGCGACAGAATTCAGCTCTGACGTTTAAATATTCATGGTTAACTTCACATATTAAAAATGTATTATTTTTATACACTTTTATCTTTGTTATAACTTAGCAAGATATAATCTTTTCTTTTTATATTAAACATAACCGTCATTAAGTGATTTATAGCCACATCTTTCATCATTACAACTCCATTAAACCCAAACAATGCTTGTCTTGAATCTACCAATATGTCAATTTTCGGCATATCTTCGAAACCCAAAATTCAATGCAATTCAAAACTAAACGAGGAACCACTTGTGAATGTCCCCTTTCCATCAAAAAAAAATCGCCATAAATGTCCAAGTTATGAGGTAACAGAGATTTTAAAAAATGGGCCCACTTGCGTATGTTTCTATCTCAACAATTTTTTTTAAATTGGTTCACAAATGTCGAAGTTATGAGATAACAAAACATAAAAATACAAGCAATTTTAGAAACTCGTCTTTTTTAATTCGGTTAATAAGTAGGAAGGAAAAGTATACATAAAGGTTTTCTCGTATCATCCAAATCTACATCAGTGTGGTCATCATCAATGTTTTTTCGTCACTTCCATCATTCATTGTTATGCAAAATCTGACTACCGTATCAGCCATTCAATTTTGGGTGCATTATCCCCTTTGAAATCACACTTTCCCCTTTTATGGATGCTAATTCCATCATTTATGTATATTTTGTTTGATGTAAGTTGGTTATTATAATGTTTTGGGTTGTATTTATGTGAAGCGATCCTCCAAGGGGGACTATGCGTCAGTGAAATGAATTTAGCGTGCTCTTTGATCAGACTCAGGGAGCTAAATCGGAGAGAGGGCATGAGTATTATCGGTGTGGTTCCATCGGGTGATTAGAGAAGTTAAAATATCTTGAAAGCATTGGATTTAAAGGGTTGATGTCTTTGTATTATATTAGTTATTGATTTAAATTAATAAAATTTAATTTATTACGAGATGGTGTAGTTTTGATCGTGTTACAGATATGCGACTTTGGTCTGGCGCGCGTGGCGGACCCGGACCACGACCACACCGGCTTCCTCACGGAGTACGTCGCCACGCGCTGGTACCGCGCGCCGGAGATCATGCTCAACTCTAAGGTATGTGTCATTTTTTTACTTTTTACTATCCAACTGACTATCTTAACTCTTTTGCATGTTGTGACCAGTACTGACAGTATTGAGTTAATATCACGTACTCCGCTTAGCTTTAAAAATATAACAGTTTTAACAAGGTTCTGTCGAAAGTCCTTCTAAAAGCTATTATTACTAGAAAATCAACAAATGGGTGAAGTTAAGTACTGTCATAGTAGTAAGAGAATACGTCGGATACACTTTTATTATATCGGATTTTAATATATCCCTACTCTTTATAATAAGATGTATCTTCAATTATTATTAAACAATTGATGTATTATTATCACTATAGATGTCTCTAAAAAAAATACAGCGTTGCTTTTACAAGTTCATATTAATTTCTAACAAAAAAATGTTAGTGTTTAAATGTCATGTAACATTTAATATCAATGTATATTAATTATTTAAACAGGGCTACACGAAATCAATCGACATCTGGTCCGTTGGCTGCATCCTGGCGGAGATGCTGTCCAACCGGCCAATCTTTCCCGGCAAGCACTACCTCGACCAGCTCAACCACATCCTGGGCGTGCTCGGCTCGCCCAGCCAGGAGGACCTCGATTGCATCATCAATGAGAAGGTATAGCCACCTTGTGTTCTATGATACTTAGTTTGTTTTATAAAGCTACGTATAAGGACAGGTTTAAAAAAATCAGCTTTCTAGCATCATACGGGTCGAAGTTATGACGGTTCGAAAGTTCGACGAAAATCGTTGAGCCAAAGGTGTGCCACTGTGCATTGGTCTTTTGACACTACCGTTGCTCCAGACTTATAAAAGCGGTGTCATAACTTTAAATCCTTTAGTATCGAGTATATCATTGGACTTGGTTGGTTTCCATTTACCTATTTTATATTTACGGAATAAATTTGTAGAAGGTTATAGTTTATATTATTTGAACTATAAAATATCCGCATGCGATATGTGCACAAATACTTTGTCAGAAAATAAATAAATTATTACACTACACAGTGAGCAGTCACCGTGTTCCATATGAAAGTGTTAGTTCATTGTTTTATTTGTGTTACAGTTATTTGACTTTCGAATTCCGCTAAAAATAACTCTGGAAGGAAAAGTTTGAGTGTCTTTCGTCTCACCACTCGATTGCCGCTTTTGTTGCTTTTATTTTAGTCTCGGTGTCGAATCTGGACGACATTTTTTTTGTTCCCCTTCATTGTAACAATTAATTTCTAAGCCTATTGAACGTTGAGTCATATTGTGACTGGAATATAACTAAACAAAATGGAGATTTGCTTACAAAATGCATTACATGGTGTGAGATGATTTCGGGTTTCCGGTTTTTGTCCAGATCTTGGTTGATCTTGTATCTACACAAAAATACTTGCTTAGTTAATAACTATGGGGTGTATATAAATATGTGTGTATATATTGGGGTCAACCAAATTAGTTTCAATGTCAGAAAAGTGTTGTTTTTTTTTTGTAATTTTACTAAAATAAAATATCAGTAGCTTATTGAAATAATTTACTAATATTTCTTGTAACCATTTCAATTAAACTTTAAAGCTTATGCTAGCATAATATGGTTCACTACAAAGGCCGAATGGCGGATTCGACCCCATGAATTCATAAGCGGAAGTCCGTACATTTAACCATTAGGTTATTGGCGAAAAAAGTCATTTTATTTAACGTTAATCTTAAATTTTTCGTCTTCTGTTACTTTAATACTAAATAGTTAAATATTTGTTAGGGTAAATAATTGAGTGACCGGCTGGCGCAGTGGTAAGATACTAGCCTCTCACGCCGCGGGTCGTGGGTTCGATTCAACATTTATGTGCATGAACATGTCTGTTTGTCTTGTGTCTGGGTTTAATTATCTATATATATATGTATTTACAAAAGAAAAGTATAGGGTGTTTTTATAGAGGTACAGAACTTTGAAATGAAATAAAACAAAGATTATTTTTTTAATTGACATGAAATTTACTGTATTCGAAAGATGATCTTCTGGCATTATAATTTAAATAAGATTTCTGCCATATGACCGCCGTGGTGTCTCTGACGTAGTCTAATCTTGAGGTCTAATTTTCGATGACTTTTTTCAACATTTGTGGCCGTATTTCGGCAATAACGCGGCGAATGTTGTCCTCCAAGTGGTCAATCGTTTTGGGCTTATCGGCATAGACTAGCGACTTCACATATCCAAACAGAAAATAGTCTATCGGTGTTAAATCGCACGATCTTGGAGGACAATTCACGGTGCCGTAACGTGAAACTATGCGGTTACCAAACGTTTCCCTCAATAAATCAATTGTGGCACGAGCTGTGTGACATGTTGCGCCG
>DWLR01003156.1:0-14020 GCA_018246295.1 Papilio alexanor hazarajatica | reverse complement strand
ATTCTTTTATTATAATTATGGTGAGTTGAAAGAGAACCATTACGACACACTTGTACCGGGCGCAGAGTATCCCCACCCCAATGATGCGGTCAATGAGGCCTATGTTCAGCAGTGGACGATCATAGGCGTAGATGATGATGATGATGATGATGACTGAGATGCCCTAGATGATCATTTCCATATCAACTTATCTTCTAAATTTATATCAATTTCAATCTAGTACCATCACAATGTTTTTCGTAGCATCAAAAATATTTAACGTTAATACATTGTGACATTATTATGCTAAATGGTAGCTGGCCCAGTTTCGTTCGCGTAGATAGAGATGAATAAAAAATATTACAACCTAGATTACTCGCCGATGATCAGAATTTCTATTGCTAAAACATTTTTGAAATTGGTTTAGTGATCTTTGAATTTATTCGCAACAAACCAACAATCAAATCATTTCTCTTTATAGGTAATAATAATAAAAACTAATGGGCTAGCGAGACATGCATATATTTATATTAACATTTTAATCATTATTTAATATATATATATATATATATATATCATAAGTATAAAAATATTTTATTACTTAATTATTTGAAACGCAACCATTAGATTTTTACTCTTGCTTATATAATCTGCCGCGCGTAACTGTGAGGCGCGGCGAATTTAAATCTCGACGTGTCAATGACAACTCATTGTTTTCATGGGTGCGAGCGGTCTGAATAATCCTTGGCTGCTCGATAGAAATTGTCACAAAAATTTTGATACATTATTTAATTTTTTTATAGTCATCCCTCGAACGACTATAAGAAATACAGGCAGTGAGCGTATATCAACTCGTATCACTTACTTCCCGAACTGAGAAGTAAATGTGGAACACTAGAATTATATTACATTCCGGACGATAACTACCGTTACACTAGTAGCAGTTTGCAGTAACCTGCGCTTGGCGTCACCCGGTTCCCCCTTGGACCTCCGTGTCGGCAAGCAAGGAGCGTATGGTACCCTACGCGACCTGAACCAGACCTTGGTGGAACCATTAAACTTTTCATTTTTTATTTTATTTTTATCTTATTATTGTAACGGTCGTAGTATTAGTAACTTTGTATTATAATAGTAGCACGTAAGGTTTAATACCTTTTTTGAAGTACCGAGCCATACTGTTGCCAAATTGAATAAAGCCTAATTTAATTCAACATTTGTAGCGTGGCGCTTATTGTGGTTGCTTCTCGAATACTCTAAAATACAATGTAATTAAATTATTCTGTTACGTTCAGCAACTTTAGACGGCCAACAACTAAGTATTAACTTACAAACGGAAAACCGCAACATTAGTTGGGCAGTAATGAACATTATTCTATGTTTTATTAATAAATATATTATTAACTCATGCCTGACGATCTGAGTGGGCATAAATATAACGTTATTTATTATAGAATCGTGAATCTCCTAATTTTGAGGTATACATTTTTATTGAAGTATCCAAAAATCTTTGATTAATACACCTGTTGTGCGTGGTAAATATTGCTATAATTTGCCCCACTGACAGGAGGGTTTTTTGTATATTTCTTATGTTATGTATTTTGTTACGGCAAAAAACGCGTTTGTATTAGTAAGAATCTATGTTTGTCCGTACAATTGTGGCCTCCCATAGCCTAAACGGCTTGACCGATTTTGAAGAGTGAGGTGTCATTCGATTCTTATTCTTCACAGGTGTGTCATAGGGTTCATTGTTTGTAATAATTTAGCGTGTAATGTTTGATTGTTATATAAAGTAAAATGCGATAACCACAACTTCGACCCTAGTTTTACCGAATTTTTTCGAATTGAATATACGTGTGTTTTATATTTAAAAAAAAAAATCTAAATCTAACTAAACCGCAACTCATAGAAAATTACAAAGAGGTTTGTAAAGAAACGAAAAATAGCAAATATTCTATTTGGTAAGGAATTTGCAAATTATTGGAACAAAAGAAATTCCAATAAAAAAAGACTATACGACATCTTCAAAACATCTATAGATACATCTATAGATACGACATCTTCAAAAGTATCACAAAGTTGGATTGAGCGACAGTTTCCTTTAACGAAATTCTTTTTTGATTGAACACAAGTTAACGAAAGTATTGATAGAACAGGGAAAATATCTTTTATATAAATTGCACCTCCAGAAGAATCTTATTTAACAAAAAGGTTTCCGTTATACGTTTAAAACAAATTCTAGATGTTTCTTAAGTTATTGATATTAATTAGACATTAGGATTAATTTTTCTTTCTACGTACCCGGGGTGGGTTGGTAGTTATTTAATATTTAATGAATGTTCAGACAGTTTGAAAAGTTTTGACAGATATTGTAGATAAAGCAAAAGAAAAATAGTTATATATTCGCCATCAAAATACACGTCAATTTTGATCTTTCTTTGATTTTATTATAATAAGGGAAATAAAACCAAAACCATCAACTGCTTCAGCAGTATTACCGTTAACCCGTTAACCAACTTGGCAGAGAAAAAAATCAAAGAATATCAAAATAATTTCTATGACGTAATGCTTATGACACAAAATGCTTAAAAATGTGTAAAAATGTGTCCTGTGGGATACATTGCCAAGAGTCCTTAACAATACATAATTTTCAAACCTTGATGTATCTGAGATACATTGCCAAGAAAATGGTTAACCAATTTTCTTTAAGTTTTTAAATTACTAGCTGGTTTTTAATCATAGATTATAATTTTTTAATATCAGGACATTCGTTTTTATATTAAAAATAATTTGCTGTTCATTCCCCAAAATTATTACAATATTATTAAAAAGTGTCGGAAAGGAAACTTTATTGTAAATGAAATGAAACAAGAAAATTTTGTATCAACAAAATTATTAGACGACGCAATTTTTAAAAGGGTAAAGAATTCTAATGGAGAATAAATAAACTGCTTAAAAATATGTTGGATGCGTTTTGTCAGAAATAAACCTTATAAAATTTTCTATAAGACATCAATCAATGAGAATGTAAATTTTAGACTGCTGAATTTATTACCATGTCGGGGTAGACCAAGAAAATTTCCGAAGTGTTTTAAGGATACGTATTCAATTTAAAGCATCTTAAACTATGTTGAATGGACTTTGGCAACTTCAAATTTTATTATGACAAATTTTGGTAACAACCAATTTTGAAAGTGGCCTAACTCCATTTTCGATAAGAAAACGTATATTATTCACTTATAATTGTGACAATTTTAATAGAAACTATAAATTTAACATCCTTAGATACAATTAAGCAGTATGAATCATTAGTATCCCATACGTATATTTTTAAATTCATTGAATCGCAAATCCTTAAATATGTCAATTTGACGATAAATGGACGTAGGCCACTTTCAAAATAAACGGATCATTTAGTTTAACCATAGGTTGATATTCTCATTTAGACTAGACATGAAATAATATTGACAATTATTTTGTATTCTGAAATTCTAAAAAAAAAAAAAATTATGAACATTTGGAATTTTGAAATGTTTTATTTTTTGTGAGAATTATAAGTGTATTAGAACTATGACCTGCTCGTTATAGTTAAGGTAACGTTAAAACTACACTTAGAAAACAACAAAGTGAAACAACAATTAAAAGACAATTTCAATTATAGAGTTAAAATTTACGACAACATAATCTTATTAGATGAAATACTAAAATGTAAGAATAAGGAAATTGCGATAAAGACACAACACAATAAAACCTATTTACAGAAGTTGCGTCTGTGAAAACAAATAATAGGATAAAGTATCTACAAAGCATCACAGGGAATAATTCCAATATCGGATCTGCAAAAGTATGACAAAGTTGAATTGAGCGACAGTTTCCTTTATCGAAATTTCCTTTTTCTGAACTAAATTTGGTAAAAGTATCGGTTACATTATGTTCTGGAAGATTCCTTAAGAAATGTGGCTACCTATTTGCCTCTGATAAAATCTAGTAGTAGATGATTAAATAAAAACGTCCAGATATTTATTTCTTCCTTTTTTTTCTTTTAATACTTACTTAAACTATTAAAAACTAATGTTCTAACGAGTAACTAACGTAGAACTATTACTTTTCCTTAATTAATACAAGTAAAACAAGGAAATAAAAGCTTACTAAGTATACCCTAACTAAATTACAAATAAGAGCAGAAATGTTCATGCATGTTTGTGCTGTGGTGAGCGAGGAATTGAGATGGTCGCCCAAAATATAAAAAGTTCTGATCCCATGCAGAGGCAAATGCAAAACTTATATAGAGACCCCAACAGGAGGAAGCCGGAGTATGTTTGCAAAAAATTCACAAATACGTGCCATCTGGTACTGGAATAGAATTGCAAAAGGATGACTCACTAGAATAATCTTTAAGTCCTGTTTGTTATGCGCAGTAAACGCCAGCTTTAAAACTATTAAGTGCATACTCTCATAAGGAATACGATACGCGTAGTACCTTACGTTTGCGCCTAGAGTAATCTATGTGCTCTAAAAAGTATTTTGAGTAAGTTGTAAATTCAACTAGTGCTCAAAACGATTTCGGTATTTCGACGCAACATGACACTATCAAAGAAATATGATAATACCACTTTGCTAGGCTCGCTACGAAAGCATGTGCCGAATGTGGATGATTTCATGAATAATGCAAGACTTTGATTGCGTGAATGTTGATTTCTGGAGTTCTGTGAGAAAATGCCGTGTTCCCAATTCATATGATAAGTACCGTACTTATCTACACCTTTGATGTGTATGCCATAAAAACGTAAAAACTCCTCATTGAGACGATAACTTTACGGATTTTTTGCTGATCAAGAAAGTCTCGTGCCTTTCAATACTAGACTCTGGATCTTTATTATGATATTAACTAACTTACTAATAGTTTAGAAATATTTTGTATTTAAAAAATTAAAAATCAACTTAATATATCGGAAAACTAATGTTCTTAAATTTATAACAAGGAGTATCCAGATTGGGACGTTAGGAAAAGTTGTTTATTATTTTTTCGGATTTTCATAAAATCTTCATAACTAATTACAAATCCGAAATCTATTAATTCTTATTCCTTATGTAACAAAGAATACGGCCGCGTTATATATCGTATAATATTCCGTCGCTTTATTTACCTAGGACAACGGATAATTACAAGTAGGTCAATATAATAGCTAACACTGACGCACGTACAACCGAGCAATTTTTTTCTTATCGCTTTGATAATGGAGGACGACGAGAAAAGAAAGACAATGAAGTCACCAATCTATTGATCACAGTTTTTGACAACCCTTACTGCTTGAAACCCCTATTGCTCCGGCCCTCACGCCGCTTCTTGCTAACCTAGAGGGATAGACAGAGATTAGAGATTTCTATTTGGCACGATCCTGATTCTGTCGCTTTTTCTTGCATCAACTACTCATAGATGCTCATTGGTTTCGGTTACTCCTTATATCGCCCTCATTGGTTTCGGTTACTCCTTATATCGCCTTTCTTCAATATAATAAACCAAGTTAAATATAAAAGCATTCATGACTGGCAGGGGAGGCAGAAGTCTTCGGTAAGAGAGACAGAAGATAGAAATCTTGTCTTGCAACCTATTAGTAAATCTAGAGATATTTAGAAATGATTTAACTAGTTATTTTATTTAAATAATTTGTAAAGTTAAATAAATTCAAAATAAATAAGAATTGTCATTTTATTCTATAAAATAACAAGTTTTCTGATGTTAATAATTTAAGGTAATGAAATTACTAAGCGAGATTGTTGCTCCCTAAATTAAGTAAATTTTATTATACAGTTCAGTGATTAAGCTTTGACAAAATTAAATAATTACATAATTAAGGTAGGATTATTCCTAAAATTCGAAACTGAATTTTAGTGGAAACACCAGCTCAGGGTTGTCTATCGGCTTAAGGTATGTCTTAATTACTTTTACGTAATTTTGAATAGGTACTTATTTTCATAAATTAAAAATTAAATTAAATTCAAACTGAAACTGTTCTTATGTTTGTTATTTATTGTGCTATTTGAAAGAATTACTATTTTTTTATTTCGGTATATTGACAAGAAGGATGCCGATGTGATATTGTTCTTTTGCTATCGGTACAATCACAGTCTTTCAAAGAATTAGAGCCACAAAACTGCTTTGTGGCTCTAATAAATGTGCTTAAGTAAGTTAACCCGAAACAAACAAAAATCTTTGGTTACCTTTGCAGATTCAGATCTCTCCTAAAACTGGTGTTTACTGACATGCTTAAGTACTAAGTTATTACTAATCAAATAATAAGCAAGTTACAATTCGTTTCTCGGTCAAATACTCGTATAAGTAACAATCTTTTAGTTATATATTATCTAACAATGTAAGGACGTTTAAAAGGTTCTTTCGAAACAAACTATTTCAGCAAAAAGGGTTCAAACTCATACAGTGAGTAAAGCTCGCTTAAAAAGTCTAAGATAAAGTCCTTTTTGTAAGCAGAGTTAATATTGAGTTTTATTGAGGTTAGTCCCTTTTTGTTCTAACGATTGGACGCTCTTAAAAGTGCTTCGCTTAAGTGGGACCTTTATACAATAAAATTTAAAAAATATTCATATAGAAAACAAATAAGTACTTGATAGATTTTGTGGGGAAATATTTAAAAGTTGTATTAGATATATTTTATTGGAATTCACCACACATAACAAACAATGCATTACGGTGCCATTACGCAGAACAGAACCACAGATTCAAGAACCTTGCAACTCAAATACATTATTGACACTTCAACAGTAATAATTAAGAAAAAGGAAAAAATAAAACATAGCCCCAAATGATTAAAATAATCAATAAATAATCAATAAATAAGTTTTCATATCTTATCTACGTATGTAGATAAGATATGAAAATATATACTACATGTATTCATAAATAATATAAGTATTTCCATACCGACCAAAGCACAGCAAACAATCAAATAAAGAAAATTGTGTGTTATCGTACATTAATGTTAAAAATATTTAGCAGCATAGCATTAAAAAGTGTTATTTATAATGGTTAATCAAACATTTCCTTTATCGTTTTTCATTCAGTTGGTGAAGATCGCATCCAAATCGGTTAAGCCTTTTCTGAGATTAGCGCGAACATTATAACAGACAAACAAACAAACCGATAAACAGACAAATCGACTAACAGACAAACAGACAAAAATTTTAATAAAATCGTTATTTTGAGTTCTCTAGCATTGGTAAATACTCCCTGTAATAGTTCTGCTAATTTATTTTTCATGTACAGACACCGGTCAGTTACGATTTTATTATATGTATAGATATGTATAGATATCTACATTTTGTTTTTAGTCATTTACGTGTGTCTAGCATTATGAAGATAGTTTCAGCAGACCCTCTTAATATGTAATAATCATGACACCGTACTGAAACTAACGACTGAAAAAAATAATCTTATTTTATTTAAGTCTTGTTTTGCAACATAACCTCAAAAACATTACTAGAATACAAATAACCTGACATTAAGAGTAAAATCATTTCTGTTCCTTTCAACGCCAACAATGAGAAAATCTAGACGTAGTTACACTTAATGAATCTTTATACATCACATTTAACGAAACCGATTCTGATTATAGCTGTAATAAATGACATCTAATGTTGTACTTAGCGGTGTAATATGAACGACGTATACATGAATACTCTTAATTACAAAAGACTTTTATCAGGACGTAATTTAGATATTTTCAACGTAGATAATAAAAATAAAATTATTCGGTATTTAATTATTGTAATTTATTTTAATTGACAATACGAAGCCTAGAATATTTGTCGATCGTAAACTTTAAATGTCCGTGTAAAACAAAGTATCGAATATACTAATTATGTTATATATTATGGATTTGTAATATATTTTATATCAACGGTATCGCTACAAGAAGCCGCCGTCGGCGACCGTCTATAGTTTTAAAACGTAAAATTAAATAATAAAATATTTGTACAAGAGCCAACAAGTATTTCAATAGAGTGACCCCTTTGCCTTATATTTTAAAGTATATAAAGGAAAAGGTACTAGAAGACATTTGCATAATTTTTAATTTGTGTCAGGCTGTACTGATACGACAAATATAAAAAACAAAATGCCTACGCACGACTTTGAAAGGGGCAAGGTCGGGTCGAAATCGCATTCAGGGCCACGGGCGCGTTTTTCCGTACAACCGGATTTTCTCTTTTTTAATACTAAAAATAAATATTTTTATATTTGTAAAAGCTTCGAATCGAAACTAATTCTAACTGGGTTAGCGTTTGCTTATTTTTTTTTTAAATAAAATGGGGAGTTCTTAGAAAATGGCGTCTATGAGAGACTAGCGATATCTTTTTATTTTTAATAATAATTGTATGACCCCATCGTATGTATATCGTATCCCCATCGTATGTGCATGTATGTGTTATTGAATGAGTTTGTTACTAATTGTATGTGCACTATGTGTACTAATAATATAAATTAAATTAAAATAAAAAATAATGGTCTACTAATGTCAACTGTATTATACAAATAGTATTTCAAAAGAACAATCAGCCCCACAACTGCGGTTGATATCTAAAAGATAAGATCGATTGAACTCTAGTTGTGGTCCTGACGTCGTATAAATCATTGTTATTCATTTAAATTTTCCTATCGGCGCTGCAGAATTTCGTAACCGTAAATAAAAAGTTCTTGTTCAAAGACTTTCAAGTGGAATAAAATTATTAAGCGGCACATGAACAGATATCGACATTGCCATTGACAAACAAATTTACAAACATTCATTTTCCAATTAATATCGAATAGTTTGCAATGATAATGTATTTCGCAATTCTTACTATATCTTTATTTATTTATATACAATTGAGTAAAAAAATAGTCTTAGTATATTATGAATTACAGTGAGTAAACATTCAGGTAAGTGGTTGCTTACATACTTCTATATAATATTTTTTTGCTTATTTCATATTATTATATTTAGGACATTGAGCCTTATCCAGTCTTAGTCTACCACAGACTGACTAAGAAAAAAAAAGCAGTTCTTTACTGGGTTAAAGTTGAAAGTAATTATGTGTTTTAAAAAAGGTGTGACGAACAATAAATTATAAAGCTATAGCATTCTAAATCTTCCTGAAGTGATAACTTAAAATTGTTTTCTTTTCCGTTTTAATACTGTCTATAAAAAAAAAAGTTTATATCAGCTGTTTACGTAACAAGATGTTTGTATTGCGTTTTACTATACGACACAATTGATTGCAAAAGACATTGACTTCTTTGACACGTCTGACACGTCACAACCGCGCCCACTCACGCAATACTGATTATAATTCAAACCTCAAACCAATATAATAAACGTAAAAGCAACTGTAGGTCCATATGTCTGTGACGTATTTAAGTCTGAGATATAAAACGAATTTTCATAATTTTAAATGGACTGCATCTCGAAAAGTATATGCAGTCTAGCTTTAACACACAAAAAAAATCATGAAACTGAGTAAATTAGTATGCGCACAACCGTCATTCAAAGTTAGGAATAATAACATTTACAGACATTATATTTTTCGTAAGAATGAAATAAAATTTGGAGAAATTACTTCTCAAGACCATACATCATTATATTCTTATCCCTGCACCTTGATGTATGAGATCTTAAAAATTAAATAGACTGCTCAAAGGTTAGGTTAGATTTGATCCATGTAAAGTTTACATTACATGGATAACGTCGTGGGCCACAATTAGTTTTGTAGTAATATTAATAACTATTGCTATGGTAACATACATCTAACAGGGTTATCACGTTACTAGGGGCAATATGTCTATTAATACTCATTTGTGGTAGGTTAATATGGTGAATATTTATATGTTTATAGATAACAATATTTGTATTACAGACAGGCGAAAAATTATCCGTTTACCATGCCACCTCAGACTATGATCGTCCACTGCTGGACATAGGCCTCCTCCATTAATCGCATCATTGGAGGGGAAATGTGCCATAATCGCCACGTTTGACAGGCGGGTTGACGATCGCAGTATGTTCCACCATACTAAGAAAAGGACGCTGCCACTGTCCTCCGGTGGTCTTTACACCCAGACTCAAGAGACATGTTCATGCACACAAATGTTTGTCCTATATGGGGATCTAACCCACGACCTGCGGCGTAAAAGGCAAGTGTCTTTCTACTGCGCCAATCGTTCAGTGGTTACCATACAACTTTAAAAAATGTATTGATGAAACTCAATACGTTCTCTTGATCGTGACCACAAGTGATAGAGAGAGCTTGAAGTTTCAATTATACACATAAAAATTAGTATAGCCCTCACATTTAGACCAATGTTGCTATTTTTTTTAATTCGCTGAGTAGGTTATAATGCCAAGATTTGCCTTTAAAATAATTTAAGACTCTTAGCACAGTTTTCTTTTGAAAACCTATTTAAGTTTACAAAATATAATTTATTCATAATTTACACGACCGCGTTCTATTTTAATAACATTTTATAAAAGCAAAGAACAATGCGTGATGTTATCGTTTTACAGTTATAATTATGTTTAATCTAGCTTGAGCATGCGTCACATATGACCCAGCTGTCAATGTCATTTTCACTGAAAGTAAATTGTGGATCGTGTCTTGGGCAGAAGGTTATTTATAACCTCTTCATATGTGTTCGTAATTTAAAATTAAGTTTTGTCTGAGGATTGCGTAGATATTAATATATTTATTACTATTCAGAATTTAATGATCTAAAATGTAAGTCGCTTTCTATTTATTTTTAAATAAGAAAAGCTTCATAGATTGCTTTCTCATAAATGTTTTCTGTTATTAATTTTAATTAATGTTAAATATTTTAGCCATTTATATATATGTATTGTTCTAACGTTCTGAACTCATGTTTTTAAAAGAACACAGGTTATCTAAATTCTTGTTTTCGTCCATTTAACTTTATCTAACTTCTTGCTCAGACGTAATCGAATATACTTATAATTTTAATGATATAAACACAATAGAATGTTTATATTTCACTCGTGGATATTGTAAACATAAACTTCACTAAAATGAAACTATCTTTTAATTTTTACTTATTTATTTCTGACATTTGGACATTTCACATCATACTTAACATTATTTTTAATTTTAAAAATAGAACTCTAGCAATCTCCCTAAAACTACTAAACTATTGGCTAAAGATTGTACATACTGATTTGATATTTGAATTCTCTGTTTAATGCTCTTCTTTTTCTAAACCAAAATTATTACTCAAACAAAAACTATTTGAGAATGAGAAACATTAATTTCAATTACTATGAAATGCTTAATATATGTGTAAAATATATTGATAATTGACAAATATTTGATTTTTTATTTCAATATGTGATCAAATTATATGTTTTGAATTTTTTCACACTAATTAAGGCACATTTGGCTATCATTAATAATTTTTCTATGTTGTAAACTTTTATATAGTCATATTTTTTGACTACCAACATAATATATTTTATTCTTATCTAATTATGCACCTAAAAATAATATTTTTTTTTGTGTCATGCTAGTAAGTTATTATTGACTAAATAATTCCATCTACAGAATTCAGATCGGCAAATAATTGTTAAGTTCATCTCAAAGATTCAATGTGGTTTTAATGAAAATTAATAATTTTTTTGAGACTTATATAACATAAAATTTTAGTCTTGGCTGCTTGGTACATTTATACATTTGAGAGACTTGTTATTTTTACCTAATAAAGATCAAAAATTTTGGACATTAATTACCAATTAAATGTACTATATCTACTCTCAAAACATGTTCTTGTTTATGACACCATAATTCATTGTACTTGTGAGCTTATCATTATTGTAAAGCTGTCTTAACCGGTTTTTTAACTGTAATGGATACACACTGATATTCTCTGAACTATATAACCTTCCATACACACCTTTTATCCGTAAAAAGCAGACAATACCAGTTATTAATGGATTTCATTTTTACGTCTTATCAGTCTAGTAAAACCGTCTGTCTTATTTGAACTAATGACCTCTGTACGTCAACAGTAGGCGATGAGGCAAACTATTTGCTTTCGGGTTGTCAGTTCACTTTTGTCTACCAAGATGAGAAGTCATACATACTATGAGTCAATGGGAGCGGCCAGGTAATATAACTGACGCTTTAGGTTTTATTTCTGTTAGTGTGGCTGTGTTTATAATATTTACTTTCTGTGCTAAGTTATTTATCATTTGTTAACATTCTTATTTTTGTCTGGTTTGGTTTTGTCTTTATCGTTCTACGCACCATGCATATTTTTGAGTTTTTCTGTTTTTTTTTTCAAGGAATCACCAAAACATAGTCTAATCATGGACATAGTGTGTATAATTTGATATCTAAAATTATGATGAGAATATTAAATTTATTTATTTTTATTACTAACCTTATGTTTAACTATGTATCTTCTTGATTTTTTTTATTATGTAAAGTAAATAAATCGTTTTCTTTTGTCCTGTAGAATTATGGCCCAAATAATTGATGGGAAAGCCCTTGCTAAAGAAATTAAAGATGAGTTAAAGATAAAAATCCAAAGCTATATTAATCTAGGCAACCGTGCACCATCACTTCGTTGTATAATTGTCGGTGAAGATCCTGCAAGTCATACGTATGTTAGAAATAAAATACAAGCAGCTGTAGATGTCGGAATTGATGCTGAGACCATTAAATATGATGCAAAATTGAGTGAAGATGATTTAATTTCAGCAATTAATTCTTTGAATACTGATAGAGATGTCGATGGAATTCTGGTACAGTTACCATTGCCAGGGACAATGGATGAAAGGAAAGTTTGCAATACCGTTGCACCAGAGAAAGATGTTGATGGCTTCCATATAATTAACGTGGGCCAGCTCTGTCTGGATATGCCAACGTTAGTGCCAGCTACTGCCCTTGCTGTTATTGAGATTTTAAAAAGGTGAGTTTTTTTTATCTGACATCCTTTACCCTTTAGGTACATTTGGCGAGTGAGACTCGTCATTGAAATGAATAATCAAAGTTACAGATGACGAGTCTGACTCGTCATTGGAATGTAACATATGGGCGGTGTTTTTCTTCCAGTAACGTGTGATTGCGCGTGCGTTGCGGCAATTCACTAACATTGATTGGTGCCCATATTACAATAAAATTAAATATGTTTAATATGTGAAAAAAGTTCCTAAATTAGGACTCTAGGGGTTAACAATTTTTAAAAATGATGTTTTAATTATTCCTTCACGAAGTGTGAGTATAAGGTTCCACATCTGTTTTTTTCTATTTGTGATAGCAATAAACATATTTTTACTGTGTTTCATTCATTGTGGATAATTCTGCTCGACAAAGTGAAAAAAATCAATTTCATTTCAATATTGTGCATGACATAATATAAAAAAAACTTGGAGTCTGTTTACAAATATTGATATTTTTTTTTTAATTGGTAATCTATCTCAAATGAAATAATTTTATGTTGGGTTTGAATAATGTTTAAACATTATTATTTGAACAACGGTAATATACTAGTAAGTAGGTAAGTACTATACTATCTTTATAGGGTTAGGTGTATAATAAGGTTTTGTGGTAATTGTTTGAAATATAACGACGATTATTGAAAATGAAGTAGTGGTACATTACGATAGATAAAAAAAAATGTACGCTTATACATATTGTATTCTATCCGCCCAAAATCGGGACCGTTCGCTATTTGAAATGTGGATTTGGTATGGACTAATATTATAAAGAAAAAATATTTCTTTGTTTGATGGTTACGGATATACTCAAAACATACTGAAAAGTTTTATAAATTTAGAATTTTAAATAATAGAGAGCTCTTCTGTCTACAGAGTACTTAAGTTACAACCTAAGCTACATTTTTTTAATTGTCTGTACCGGAGCGAAGCCAGGTCTAGTTGCTAGTATAAAATAAAGGTAGTCTGAGCTTACGAGGGTGGATTGAAAAGTACTCGGCCTAACACAGATCCATTCAATTCTAAAAATCAAATCTACCCACATTATT
>DWLR01003155.1:0-14020 GCA_018246295.1 Papilio alexanor hazarajatica | reverse complement strand
TTTTAGATCGATAGATAGTTTGGTAACCAGTGGCGAAAAATGGATTATTTATCATAACGTCACAAGAAAAAGAACGTGGACAGATATTACATCCCAAAAAGATTCTTTCGAGTGTTTGGTGGGATATTTTTGGTTTAATTTATTTTGAACTGTTAGAACCAATTCAAACGATTAAATCAGAAGTTTATAGTGAACAACTTTGCCATCTAAACTCAGGATTGATTTGAAAGAACACCCACGATTAGTGAATATCAAGAAAGTGTTGTTTCATCACGATAACGCTAGACCGTATGCGGCTCGAACGACGCTGCAAAAAATTAGTGAATGACACATCCTGCTTACTCCCCAGATATTGCCCCAAGTGATTTTCACTTATTTCGACCCTTACAAAAATTTTTACTGGTAATAAAATTCAATTCTAAACAGGATGTACACAATGAACTTTCAAGTTCAGAACCAGAGACTTTCTACAGCAATGGCATAAAAAAGCTACCTGTAAAATGACGGACATCGTAGATAATGGAGGAAAATATATAACTGATTAAAATGTTAAACTGTATTTTTTTTTTGTATTATGAAATATGTAATTTATGAACTGATCTAATACGAATGACAATAGCGTCTGATTAGGTCTAACAGCAGCAGTACTGCAACCGACAAAGGTTCACGACACGCTTTCGCCTATTCAGCGATTAGTATTCCTTCCCGATGCACCTACAGGCCCAGATATATCTCGTGCTGTAACCAGTACCTTTCCCTTCACTTAATATTTAGGCGAGCAGTATCGCACGGATGTTTTCCGGTCTTCGAAGAAGTACGTGTTATGCTGTAAATTTGTTACATTATAGATTAATATGCTGCAATGTAAACTTGCTGGTTTAAATTATTTCAAATGATTTAAAATGCCTTAATAAATATGTTGAATGTAGAACACTTAAACATTATACAAACTCATAGGCAAATGCTGGGCCGAATTAAAAACAAATAATATAAATTTAACAAAAGCAGCTAAGAACAAGCGTTGCCTAGCATATAGACGAATTCAATAAGCTACGCCGCGGATTTGGTTTTCGTGATTTTTCTTTTATTTGTGTATTTTCAGACAGACCGGTTAGCGCGGTTGGTCGGATGCTTGCCTTTCCCGCCGCAAGTCTGGGTTCGATTCCCACACAGAACAAACATTTGTGTGCATGACATGTTTGTCTTGAGCCTGAATGTAAAGACCACCGGACGACGGGCAGTGTCTTTTTCTCAGTGCGGTGGAACATACCGTGATCGCCACCCCGCCGGTCAACCGTGGCGATTATGGCGGCACATTTCCCCCCAAAAATAGAAAATTAAACAAAAAGTTGAACAAAGTACAACAAGAACAAAACCCAAGTAATGTTTCTAATTTTTTACAATTTAAACTTTATTAATGACTAAATATCATATTGAACAGATATTTTTTTATGAATAGATATTATGACGTATTAACATCAAAAATATATTTTCAATATAACATGATATTTTTGATGTATTAACACCTTAAAGTATTTTAAAAATCATTTATTCCGAATGCTTTGTTTGCCAGACATCCGACAAAACAATGTCTCCAAATTTTTAATATAGACGTCCACCTGTGTTACACTTGCGTAAATATACCGTTTGTATACGAAAACAAAACGTCAGTTATTATTCGATTTATTCATCTTATTGTAATAATTTCATATGTTTAATAACATGTTTGCAATGTTTGTCATTAATGAATTAAACGTTTTAAAAAGGGATAGCAAGGTAGACTACGTATGTTTTACAGCAGTGGCAATTGACAGCTACTGAATTCCATAGGCCTATAGTATGACATTCCAGAGTTTAAATACTGGTGTGCCTGCATATTACTAAAAAAGGCGCTGTGACGTCACTAGACTATCCGTTCTATGTTATTGCGCACGAATAGGAGTACGTTCCTCCTGACTCTAATCAAGGGAAAATATAAGGAGCATTCGACGGCAGTATAAAATACCCTTGTTTCTAACACACGTTTCAATTCATTATTCTGTTCTCGAACAATGAACATTCTATTCTCTCTAGATTGTAAAATGTCGTCTAAAAGATCGATCCTATTGCAATATTTTCAAAATTCAGCACCTAACAGTGGACTTCCTTTAACTGAAGATGATTGTCTCTTACATCCAGATCTCAGAACGCGAAATGTATACTTAAAAACAAATAAATAATCATAAATATAAGTAAACATATTTGTTTTAGCTTCCGTCGGTCCTGGCATCTGCATGATCTTGGCATCATACTCCGGCTGCAACACGGACACCGTAGTAATACTGTTCACGGCGTCCATGGGCCTGATGGGCGCCTTCTACCCCGGGATGAAGGTGAACGCTCTGGATCTCAGCAGCAACTACGCGGGCACCATCATGGCGATAGTCAACGGCGTGGGCGCGATCACCGGCATTATCGCGCCCTACCTCGTCGGATTACTGACACCTGATGTAAGTGAAAAAGCATTTTAACGGCATGACTGCTATGCAAATATATTTTACTTAATTAGCATAGTTCTAGGATGCATAGTCTTAATATTAAAAATGATTTTACATAATATTATTTCTTAATTCAAAAAGTTATAAAGGACATAGTGGGTCCACGTAAATAAAACAATATTATTATGACATAAGGCGACAAAACATTACGAGTTGTGGATGCGATGAGAAGGGAAGTAGATACCGAAACGGGAGGGAATAACAAACTCTTCCGAAATAACGTTGAAATAACCTCTAAAACTAGAAGATATTATTCAAGGGCAATATAATAATAGACCATATACTTCTCCTGTTTACTGAAAACATAGACGTCTTTTTAAAGCCGTTTTATTTTATTGTAAAAATATTAGGTTATATTCCTTCTCTTCAAGAAGTCCTCTCTTCAAGCAAGAAGCTATAATTTATATAGTTTATATAATATAGTTGTGTGCATTAGGTATGCAAATATCGTCAAATTTTATTTTTATATGTGTATATATGATGATACTAGTCGTTTTGGAAAAAATTAAATGTTGTTTCACAACAACAAATCATTGCATGCTACGGATACCTAGACTGTTTTTACGTCACGGTGATTAATTCCGTAATCGAAATAAATTAACAGTATGAAATGAAAAATAAGATTAAACGAAAGAATCAAGTCAAGGCCAATAACTTGCAATAAACGGTTATAATTATTTTATTACTTTATTCGCATTCTGTGCAATAATTAGAAAATAAGAAAGAGGTAGTATTTAATAGTTCTTTGTCCTTTCAATACCAAATAAAGCATTTTCTGAGTAATAGTAAAAAGAATACTCAAGTCAACAATTGCTTTATTATTCAACGTAATGGAACGGCCTGCAAAACAAATTCTTAATTTTAAATCATTCTTTTGACCACTGTAGACGAAATTTATTATTTCTAGTTAGGTATGTGACAGGCGATTTAGCCAAACATTATTACATTTAACTATATAACATAAAATTATACATAAGTATTTTAACCAAGAGCAATACGAGCACTATTTGTTGCAAAAACTAAAAGAGTAAAATAAGGCAAAATAATTTGTGAAAGGAATCCATAAATTCTTCAGTTAGTGTTAGCTATAACTCGCCTGTCTTCTTGTTATGGAATTTCTAACAAATTTCTGTCGTTTGCATTATTACAGAGTACTCTCGTTCAATGGAGATTGGTATTTTGGATAACACTGGCCGTATTCATCGTGACCAACTTGGTGTTTGTGGCGTGGGCGTCGGGCGACGAGCAGTGGTGGAACCGGCCCGCACAGGACAACAAGAAACAGCAGGATGTCGAAGTTCCAACAAATCATTCCGTAAACACAGACATAAGACTGTAATCCAAAAATATCATAGGGAAATTATAACACTTTCAGGAATAGTGCTTAGAAATGCACCACTTGAATCAATTCCTTTTGCATGAACCGATCGATTCTGATAGTTTGTACGTACGTCTGTGCATGGAGAAATCGATAGTCTATTAATAGATTTGAATACCATTTATACTTTCATTGTAATGTCGTCACTAACTTTTGTGTGTCAACTTGTCCATAAATTGACAAACGGGTATCGGTTATTGAGTTAAAATAGTTCAAAATCTTTAGATCGTGTATTGCAGTCTTGTCCATTAAAAGTATAGCTATTTATTAATGTATCTTATACCTGTTTACCGGAGCTAACGGTAACGCGTAACGATTGTGAATAATAGGAAAAATAAAAAACTTAAGTGGCCCTGTGACTCAAAGTGAGCCTTGGCCTCTAAATTCAGTCTTGTACTCAGAGATTCCGGACTAAACTGTAATAAAAAAAAAACTATATGAAAAATAAATATTATCTTTTTATTTATCTATGCTTAAATTGAGAAAACGTCTAGCGACTGCTAATCCCCACACATATTTAAAATTAGTATAGAATTTTATTCTTTTTTTTTATTAGCGTGCTGGTAACCCTAGCCGCGTGCTGGTATAAGTACAAAAAACCATAAAGTATTCCTTGATGTATTGACAATTCGTTGAAAATAGTTTCAAGCTGCCAGTGCTATGTGATAGATTTAGTATATTGTAATTTTTATGTTTTGTGAGAGTATTTTGGTGACTTAGTTTAATATTATAATAATAAAACAATTGTAATGGATTAAAGTTTATTTAAATTAGATTTAAATATAAACACATTTGCATAATGGCAATACTTTCACTACAACTAAATCTATATTTACGTTTGTTAACAATCATTATACTAAGTGACTCCAAAGTAGCAGTATCTCCTGGTAGAGCTTTATTTCGAGCAATGTATTGGGCAGTGGGCGGAGTGTATACATACCGCAAAATATTTTTTCTTACTTACATGAATTGGTTTCTTAAAATTGTGTCCGGAATATATCCATAGGTAAAGTCTTCATTAAACTTCTATCATAAAAGTTCCTAAATTTAACAATTTTATTAAAGATTAATTTAATAAATTATTCATTAATTTAAAAACTTACCCGGAGACACTGGTGCCAAGGTCTTATGCCGTATGGCCTATGAAGAATGTTTTGCGTGTGTAAATATTATTGTTTATTGAATATTGCGTAAGCGTTTGCACATTTTATTTTGTTCACAATTTTAAAACAAAACAATAAAAGGCTGTGAACAAACAATATTTAAGTGATACGTATTGTTTCAGAGCGCGATTGTGCCATTGAAAAGTCTGTCGTGTGTTTAAAAATGTTATAAATTGTAATTTACACATATTAAATATAAGCATTTTTGCGCTTTAGTCTTAATTAATTATATCTGAGATAATAGGCTATATTTTGTATACACTACATCTATTGTTTTTGTTATTAAATACAAACTCAATTATTAAATAAATAAATATACAAGCTATTTTCATTTATTTAATTATAAAAATATATAAAAATACAACAAATAATTAACAACACAAAAATGCACAAAAATAACATACACCAAATAAATTCATAAGAACCTTAACATCCCATCTCACATACCTACAGTCTAAGCTCCAATATAAAAACAAAATGGTACCCAAATAGATAAAAATGTATATAATATTAAATTATTAATATTAGAGAGTCTCATGAAATTGTTAAGAATTCTTGGACAATAAAGGTTATTTTTTTATTACAAGTCAAATCATCGTAACTATGATTTTTAAGAAATATTTTTTATTTTCCAGGATTCATGATTCCATGAGTAATAAATATATGCACTTATTCATTGTATAATTATGAATTCTACATACGCTGATGTACTATCTATTTACATTACTACATAAATAACGTTAAACGAATAATTTATGGTGCGTTTACACGACTTACTACTCAAAGGAGGAGGCTCAATCTTCCATCTTTATCCAAAACCGACCAGAGCAACACGTTGACAATCAAAAAGTTATAAATATTATATATAGATATATATTATAAATCAAATTATTGATCACGTTTTAAAATGCTAAGCTTTTTAAGGATTATTATGTCTAGTGCACGCTATATAATTAAAACTTGCACTGATTAGATTTGTTGGGTCATCATGTCGTTTTGCGATGATTTTGACACGTGGTGCTAAAGAGATTTAAGATACGACACACTGAATTATTGGCGTATTCACACTAACATATATAATTTAATCTGTGTTGCCATCTTAGCTTTAGTTATTTAGTGCGTACTATGCATGACCCAGTTATTTGGCGCGCACTGTACCTTTTTATGTCTAGTTATTTGGTGCTTACTACACCTTGCATTTGTTTTAAACGCACGTCAGTTACGTTTAATTCTACATCCCCAGAAAAATTAAAAAAAAAAAAAGATATAAAAAGTGTTGCTCTGCCTTCGATCCATTCCTGCTTCGTTCCAATTTAGATGCCTCCTCCTTCGAACCCTCAGAATAATTCCATAACGGAAGAGGGTGTGGCCGTTTCCGTGAGGTCCGTCCTCTGGTTGAGGATGCGCAGGACGTCCTTGGGCTGGACGTGCGTAATGCCGTAGCTGGCCACCGACTGCGCCAAGTCTGGGGACTGCTTGACCAATAGAGAGCGGAGTCGTCGGGCGTCCTCGTAGTCCATGTTGAGGAGTTTGCACGCCTCCAAAAGCCTGAGTTCAGAAATTAATAGCGATCTTTATACTAAAATTTATAAGGCAATAACCAAGCAAGCCAAACCTAGCTAAAATCAAAGAAATAAATTGGAGGCGATACTACAAAATGATGGACCGGTAGGTGCTGTTGAATATGCTTTTCTTTCACGCCGCAGGTGTGGGTTCGATTCCCACCCAGGACAAACATTTGTGTGCATGAACATGTCTGTTTGTTTTGTATCTGAATATAAAGACAACCGCGATACGATAGAGACGAGAGAACGATCCAACAGCGTCCTTTTCTTAGTACGGCGGTACATACTGCGACCACCAACCCGCCTGCGAAGCGTGGCGGTTATGGCACATTTCCCACCAATGTTGCAATAAATGGCGGATCTATGTCCAGCAGCGGACGATCATAGGCTGAGATGATGATGAATATAAAATGAAAAAATTGCATACGCATACATAGTATTACATATTAGGTGACCCATCATCATTTCGGACGACGCGTAAAAGTATAAATAAAAAACGTGGAAAAATGAATTCGTAGGTAACTATCTTATTCAATGGTATATTAGAGGAACAAAATAATGTCAAAGTAAATTACAAAGTGTAAAAAATGAGGTCATATCAATAGTACAGTATGGGTGAGCGTCACTTATGAGGTGAACAACTTCGTCCCATCACCTAATGATATAAAAATAAAACAAGAGTTGGCAGTACTTTGGCAGGAGATTGAGTTGTGCGGCGCTCTTGTTGGGCGGTGCGAACGCGGGCAGGATGTTGCGCTTGACGTCGTGCGTGAACTGCAACGTGCCGCCCGTGTTGAACCACGTCTCAAGCACCATCTCCTACAACGCACAACAATTTACATCGTACACCGTTATTAACACGTTACCGCAACTGACAGCTCTATAGCTATCCGGCTATCCGTCAGCCACATTTTAATGAATAAAAAAGGAACAGCATTAATACGAAGTGTGTATTTTTGTTAAGTATCCAGTACGACATGGAAAAGATATAGTATGACAGATAGCATATCAATTGTTTTTTTAAATTTATATATTACTTAATATTTATTTTATTTTGTAAGCAAAATAAAATATAAATGATAACTTTGTTACAAAGTGATTTTCTTGTGTTAGGTTACACCTTTTTACTTTCTTGTATTCATAGGAATCATTTTTAAATTAGTAAAGCAAATACCGTATTTTTAGTCGTCATAACGGTTATAGTCGTCATTTGAGAGCCATCATGAGTATTTTTTTGTTTCTGAAAAACTGTGAAAAACCGAATTGAATAATGTTCACTTCCACATATATAACTTACATTCAGTTTCATCTGACAGTAATAGAAAAAAAATTATTTCTAGATATTTCAAATTAAAAGTGTGTCAATAGGCTGAAGAAAAATATACTAAATAAAATCAGCTCTCAGCCACTGATTTATACCGGCGGTTACAAAAATATGACGATTATTATAAAGTGACCATGTTTTTGAGCACCTTTTTCTAAACTTAGGTTTCTTCTCCTATGAGAAGTACACAGTTTATTGGAAGAAACATATGCCTTAAAATAAAAACTGATTGAATACTTTACATATTTACGACCTATTTCAACAAATTCAAAAAACTTCATCGTCTGTGTAGCGCTCAAACTAAGCAAGTTTGAATGTAGGGAAGTTGTGTTAAATCATTGATTTTAAGGAATATGTAAAAAATGGTTATTGTCAGACAACCATAGAAGATGTAGATATGCCACCGCGGAGTTTTATTTAGCATTTTTACAGATCTACAATTATTTACCATACTACATCATTTTTATGTATGCCCCATGATTTAGCCTGCGTAAGCCATGAAAGTCGAATTTTTGGCGATTGTTTGGAGGTTCCGAAATATGGTCTTTATTTATATACACTAAATTTCAAGTATAATATACAGATATACATTTGAACAATCCCGAATAAATTATTTGAATAATGGTGAAAACAGTTTTAAAATCAGGAAAAAGAACAGAGCTTCGAAAAGCAACTTTGTATTATCCTATGTAAGTATAAATGAATAATGGTCATTGTAAAGTAATATTTTGTGTGTCTACTACCATAAAAATAAATTTGACATTTATTTTTATGGATTTTTTCGAATTACATTTCAAACAATAGTTAATAGCAAAAACACTGACATCTATATAGAGAAGATTGTATCTTATGAGAGTAATCCTCTCTCCTCGCTCCTACAGAAGTAAAATGTTCACTTGTAGGTACTATCAACACTACTTCAATGTCTGATCGCGTTTTAAGTTGACCGAGTTGAATTGCCTGCTTAAGAAAATGCTAACTGCGACGATCTTAAAATAATCTAGAAATGGCAGTGATTATTACATAAATAACGTCCACGCAGAAGTTCCATTGCATAATCCTCGTCCTCCCTTTTTTGACTATTCTGTAACTTCGCTCCTTTCATTTCTCGATCTGGTATCGTAGTTGGAACTCTTATATTTGTTCCGGATGTTTGTAGACAGCAGCTTGCTTAATATTAGGCCGGTTCAGTCGTATTCTTTCTTCTGCCGTAAAGAGAAAGACGCAGAGAAAAAGAGGGACCAGGACCGAGATCGCGAGAGAAAGGGACTCACTCTCTCTCTCTCTCGGTCCCAGCCTCTCGCTTGCTCTTTATCTCTTTGGACGGATCCACAACTCAGTTTATCGTTTCAAATACAGTTTGTTATGTTAGGCAATCGAGGTCCTGGTCAACAATGTACATATTTATTTATTTGTAAGATAACCAACAACAGAAAATATTTATTGTTGTGGAAAGACCAACAGCAATATTATACATAATCAAATAATAATAAAAAATAGACAGCCACAGTTGCTTACGAATAGTTTACATTTTACTAAATACATTGTTTGAACACAAACAAAGTCTACAATGATGAATTATAAGTTAAAAAAAATATATATTTTAACCCTTAACGAACGAATGCCGCCATACTCGCGACATTATGAATATTCAGACTTTTCACTTCAGTATCCATCGGTAGGAACACATCTGTTCATGTAACACTTATTATTAATAAGTTTCCATTAAATCCAATAAAGCGATATTAATTATGCACTTTTTCTCGTTCTGGAAATAAAGCACTTAATTTCTTAAAAATCCGTCAACTGGTCATTGTTTAAAAAAAAACGCTCTTGTTCGTTAAGGGTTAATAAGATAAAATGCCCATCTTACAGAATTGGTTGTTGTTTTAAAAATATTAAGATCTGAACTTTTCATATATTTATTAAGAAGCAAGCCAGCATGCCACATAATTGAGTTATGGCGATAATTAGATGATGCCCTAATGCGTGGATAGGAATGTGAACGCGCACTGATTACCTAAGAATATTACACTTAAATGAGTATAAATGTCGTTAAATCAGCAAACTTATATTTAAAAAAATCAATAAACCTGACTTACTTTACCCTTTTCATACTCGGCGAAGGAAATAAATCAAATGAAAACTCACAATTAAAAGGAGTCAAGCCATTTAGGAATACAGGTCACAATGAAATGAAAATTCAGTAATTCATTCATTAACTCATTCTCTCTTTTTCTCACTCACTCATTTACATATACACTCACTGACTCACAAACTGACTCTTTCACGGACTCACTCAATGACTCACTGAATGAGTGATGAGTGAGTGATCGACTCATTCATCACTCATTCACTCACTCACTCACTCACTCACTCACACACTCACTGACACACTCACTGACTCACTCATTGAGTCGCTCACTGACTGACTCACTTACTCAACTGACTCACTCACTCATTCATTCAGTCATTCATTTTTACATTCACACATTCCCACATTCAAACGCACACAAGCTCACTCGCACACACGCACACACGCACGTAGACGCAGAACCAGACGCAGACACACGTACATACATATATACATACATGCATACCCTCGAGAAACAATCCTGCTGTCAGTCGGCAGTAAAGCAAGTTTGGTGTGGCAACCATACCTGCAGCATGAGGTGGTCGAGGCGCGCGGCGAGGTGCGCACGCAGGCGAGCGGCGAGCGGCGGCGACAGGCGCGCGGCGGCTGCGGCCAGGCGCGCGCACAGCGCCGACAGCGGCCCGCACAGCGCACCGGACACGCTCAGACCCAACTCTTCCACCATCAGCATCGCATGCCATCTGGACAACACTTACTATTCATCTATCTATATCTGTAGTTACTCAAAGTGGGCGTTACCGCCCCACAGTGTGCGCTGAGAATATCTGAGGAGAATATTGAAACTTCATATATGGAAGCGCTAAAAAAAATCGATGGATGGTGAAAAGTATAACGTAACGGATAAATTTAAAAGTTTTTTTTTTAATATGGATAATATATACTAATATATATAAGAGGTGAAAAAACAGGCATCAAGTACATCGAACTGAGAAGGTGACTTTGTCTTTTTATTTCGTCGAACGCCACGTACCATGGGAGAATTTCTGGGTGACGTTGAGTATTGCATTATTTCTGAAGTGGGCGGACAAAGTTCGAGATACAATGATCTATAATAAAAGTCAATGTTTGTGTGTTTTTCCTCTATGGAAATCCTTAACAATTGAATAGATAGTGAAATTTTGGGTAAGGCGTTGTGAGGACGCTCGCGAGGGCTTCTGACCTAAAAAATCTAGTTCTATGTAAAAAAAAACATTGTTTTTCGTTTTTAATAAATTTTTTTGCCTCATACTTTGATATTATTTTGACTTTTTTAGATTTTCTTAACTCATTTATTTGAAAATTTGGACACAAAGACCGTATCTCACGATCTTATCCTTTGAAGATGCTCAATAATCTGGCTGCCTTTGCACTTAATCTAGCGAATTTTATAAATAATTGACAGCTACTGACTTCTGCTTCTTGTAGTCGCGGATGGTGGCTTTAAACTCGAGCAGTATGTGATCGGAGAGCGCGGCGAGGCCGGCGTCGCGCAAGTGCGCCAGCAAGCTGGGAGCCTCGCCGAACACACCCGACTCCTCCATTTGGTCCGCGTCACACGCTAGCGGCTCCAGCGCCGAGTTTGACAACTTTTGAAACTAACCAACAAGTAAAGAAGGAAATATAAATAAAACAAATAGGTAGTATTTATAACTGTCTGGGCAGAATAGAGATAGATAAATCTTATCTACAGTTTTTTATTTACACAATTTTCAATGTAGAGATAGGGCTCTAAGAACTCTGCAATGTGATAGAACCTTGTAATGATTCTATAAACATTTGATTCTATTCTCAGGCATTTAAATTATCACAAATTGATTAAGATTTTAAAGGTAATTTTTATATTACTCTGATTTCTGTGTGAATCAAATAAATATATAACTAGTCAAATACGAAAATCTTTCGTGTGCCAAAATAAATCAAACGACAAACGTTCTTACAAAGTTATGTCGTCACAAGCCTATTGGAATCTTCGTGGTTGTTTAATTTTGTACCCACTGATACTATGTTCAATGGCACTTCTTTTAATGTGTGATAAAAGTGATGTCATAATAATTACCACTTATTCCCGTTTTCTTATAGAACCCTTCCTTTTTAATGCATAAACGGCAATGTATATACATTGAATTCATCTGGATCTTTTTGTTAATGTCTATAGCATTGTTACTCAACAATAAATACTCCTGTTATAAAAAAATAAATTAGCACAACTAACCGTCTTAAGATTTAGCGATAGCTCATTCCCAGTAGAATTCTGACGTGACATTTCGCTGAGAGCCAACATTTTAGCTTTGAACTCCAATTCGTTTATGGACATCGCTTGGTAGATTTCTTCCGCTACAATCATATCAGTAAATTAATTTTTATCGTCCACTAATAAAAATCCTGAGACAACCAATTCAACTAATTAACCAATTTTGAGACACTATTTATATTAACTACAAATATGTCGCGCTTTAACTCATAATTTCTTATTTTATTTCAATGCGTAGAAAATTGTAGAATATACATTTTGTACGTATTCATTTGTAGAACTGGTCTAATGATTTTCAATATGTTCAATTACAGTTCCTTTTTTCTACATTGACCAAGATCTTTTATGTCGCAAATATAAATAAATCTCTTACGATACAAATTAACTATGACTAAGGAAAAAAGTTATTTTTTATACCTTCCGCGGGTTTTTTCAATTTCGCTTCGGATTCTTCGTCGCCGGTACTAAATGCGGAGATCACATCGTCATCTTTGTGTTGCTGCTGCGTGAAATGTTCGAACTGGCGCCGATAGAAGTGTAATTGCAAGTAGTGCTGTCAGCAAACAAAAACGTGGCATTCAAGAAAATGGTAGAATTGATGTCAGTGAAGCATAAAATGCATATTTATCACAAACTTTTACAAAGAAAAAAAAACTAAAATTGCAGACAGACTCACAGATATTCGTACAGATGAGAATGAAGTAGAGAGATTACACTTCTTCTCCTCTAATAATTATAATAAATTGCATGAATGTGTGAGTGAATGACTGAATGCTTAGGCCAGTGATTCTCAACCTATGTTCCGCGGCACTTTTGTGTGCCGTCAAATTATAAAAATGTGCCGCGAAATTCTGCAAATATAAAATAATGATAATATTTTAAAGTAAAAATTCCATTTTTAGCTTGTAAATGATCTCTTAATAAACGTTTATATATCGTTAAAGCATATATTAGTTTCTTTTGAATATTTAAAGGTTTTTTACAAACGTTATACGCTTTATTTCAGGAAGTAAATGGTTTTTATATTTTTTTTTTGTGTGCCGTCAAATTTTTAAATTGATAAATATGTGCCACGAACAATATAAGGTAGAGAAACACTGGCTTAGGCGATTAATAAATGAGTGAGGAAGCGAGTCAGTGAATGAATAAATGAATACCAGCGAGTGTGCCCACTGCAGCAGCACGCTGCGCGTGTAGTGCGCGGCGTTTATGACGGCGGTGAGCGGGTGCGGGCCAGTAGTCAGGAAGGAGTCAGGCTGCAGCTCGTGCAATGCCGCGCCCAGCAGCTGTGTCAGCCTCACGCGCCACTCCTCTATCAGCTCCAGCTGCAGCTCCACAAACTGTAACCTGGAATACATAGACTTTTTATAGAAAAAACTCTCAAAAGTAAATACCATACTCGTCACTCTTTTTAAGGTACCCCATGGGTGGAAAATCTAACGCTGACAACTTACTCTAATCTTTTACTGTACGCACAATAAACTAAGAATTAAATTATTTCGTATAAACACAAAGTATTAATAACGAAAAGATTTTTTTTTCTAGATTTTTTTAGGGGTTTTTATCCTATTTGGATATGACAACCCCATGATACTCTCTAAGTACTCGAGATAATCATTTAGGGAGCGAGCTGGCAAAGTCGCTTAGCCGCACGCGAAAGTGGGTCTG